>CAJPEV010000548.1:0-99674 GCA_905338385.1 Darwinula stevensoni | reverse complement strand
ACAAAAATATTTAGCTTTAAGAGGGTTAGGCCTACCCTAAAATTAAGGAACGCTCGACCTCGACACGTGATATCGAAATGGGCGAAATCGCCTCTTGATATCACTAACTCTCCTGACTCCTGACTCCTGACTCCTTTTCTCGGAGACGGATTATAAGGACTATTTGATCATTGAAGTTGAGCAACTTGCAGTCATTTGAAATTCTGTAGATGTTCCTACACAGATAATCACGTAAGAGTGAAACTACTTCGTCTTCTTAGTTCTTTTCATCCTCCGAGCATCGTTTGCTCCTTCATTCATGGTTCCGATGAGGAAGAAATTCCTGCAACGCAAAAACAACTGCAGAGCCTCATTATGCATCTCAGGATATATTTTAGAAGCACTCTTGGACATATTTGAAATCAATCCAGGGCCTCTTCTCAAGCCATCGCCATTCCATTGGCGGAAATGCTGCTCAAGAGTGACAACACTCCTCATCCAATCGGCTGAAGGCTTGCGGAGACCTTTGAAGCTTCTGCAAGTGCTTTTGCTGCAGGCTAAGTGAGGATGCCTTGATGAAAGTTTGAAGGAGACGAATCCAGCAGTGAGAAAGGCCTTTGTGATACAAAGAAAAGTCAAAGGAATACGAAAGAAAGCCACTACATAGTGTGCTTCTGTTTCATCAACACGAAACTGATGAAGAGGAATGAATAGTGAATGGAGCGAGAGCATAACCTACCGCCGCAAGAGCTCGGAAGGTAATGGCTAGACCTGTGTGAGTCACTTGGTTTTGTGAAATGGATGTTTTAATAACGCATAGGTGCGCCCTGCTGCGCTGAGAATTCCAACCCTCTTATGACTCCCCCTTGGTTCCAACATGGTCCTCAGGTCGGCCCAAATGGGCGTGTTGCGTGGGTGCGAGGAATTACGCGCGTGATCAGATTAGGTGACTCTGAAACCAACCATTACGAAACGGTTTCAAAAATTACCAGATCCTGTAAATGTAAGATTTTATTCTGTTTCTAGGGAAGGAGGTGAATCAGACGCACTGGCACCCCTGGGAACCAAGCGGATACGGCGCAAACTGCCTCGAGTTGGTTCACAGAAATGGAGTAGGAACCACAGCTCCACTGTGGAATGGAGATTGGAATGATAGTTTCTGCACCCTTACTGCACTATATGTGTGTGAGAAGCGGCTCCCATAACCCCAAAAGCACAAAATTCGATGATTTGGTGTATCCACTATCCTGTTCCTGCTTAAGTACGATATATTGCTTTTTCAGTTTTACATAGGGATACCCGATGTCGGATGACATGACAGCTGAAATATTCGAAATGCGACATTGTATGGGTTTATATTTATATACTCATGCATGGAAAATGGCGATATACTGCCCCCCAAAAGTTGAGCAACACTTTTTCATGTTGAAAATTCTCGGCACCTATAGCATCATCTGCGAAACATTTTTTATCCTCGCACGGGTTAACCTCTTACCTATGCAGAGCGCGTCAAGATTTGTGTCATCTCTTCTAAAACTTCGTCTGAGAATCCGTCTGGTTCGGTTTTTCCGCGTAGAACAATTACAGTCCGTCCCCATACCGATGGTTGGGAAGCCTAGTTTTCCTCTTATATGCTATGCGACAAATATGCTTCCTTCTATGCACCTTAAGGAAAAGACTCCTGTCACTGTTCTCCAAATCTCAGTACCTTTCGCATCAAAAGAGGAAACATTTTTTCACAGACGTCAGATTTGTGCAACCATTTCCCCAAAATTTGCCTCAAAAGCAATCTGGTTCGGAATAATTGCTCATCGTTGCTTTGAGCCAAGAATGGAACGCCATCCCGCACGCTGCTGCGAGGAACCTGTACAATTCGATGTGAGGTAGAGTTCGCTCCCTGTAAAGCAAAAGGCATCTGAACACTATGCTGATTCGTGCTGACAGGATGTGACCACATTCTCACATTATGAATGAATGAAATCGGGTTCATGGGAGCGATTTTTTTCCGCTGAATTCACTTAGTCCTATTCTTGAGTTTTGAAAAAACAGATACTAAACGGAAGAAACTCTTTTACAAGCATGAATTTTTAAACACATTATCCTGAGCTGATTTTTGTTGTGCAAAAAGTAAACTTTTCTCGATCCATCTTCCTGGAGAGGCGCCTGTCACTGGTCTTTCTCAAACGTTCTATTTCACACACTAGTGGTCTTCTGTGCTGATCTCATATCACTTTGTTGAAATACCACTCTGTTGAACATGAGAGCAATATTTCTATATGAATCTGAATTCATCAAATTAATTCTCACTGAGTCGTCCAAAAGAAGTGTCCATCGTAAAGTTAAAGAATGCGTGTTCCGAGAAATGTTTCAGAAGCACGCTGGGGTAAGCATGCAATGCATGGAGAAATTCAGGCTTTCTAACAATAGAAGTAGGGACGGGGCGATGTTTCTGCCATTTTTCATTGCGGAAGTTACTAATCAGTTCACTTTTGAGGAACATTTTAGAGAACTGTTTGCGCAAATTCTGATACAATGCATGCTATGTATAGGTGAGAGAGTAAAC
Source organism: Darwinula stevensoni (assembly GCA_905338385.1). Classification (NCBI taxonomy): domain Eukaryota; kingdom Metazoa; phylum Arthropoda; class Ostracoda; order Podocopida; family Darwinulidae; genus Darwinula; species Darwinula stevensoni. The sequence goes on along the minus strand of CAJPEV010000548.1, from coordinate 97,132 downwards.
TGCTTGAGGATATAAGAATTTTTGCTGATGATGCTATAGGAGCCAAGAATTTTGATCACGAAAAAATGTTGGAGGTAGCATATTTTCAAAATTTCAACTGTGTCTCATCAAGTTCAGGACCAGCGATAAGTGAAAATACAGAGGAACGCATGAGAGCCATTCTTTTTTTTATAGGTTGGCAACACTACCAACGTGAAACTGGTCCAGAGGAATGACATTATCTGTTCTGAAGAGGTTTTCTTGGGTGTTTCCTTTGAGTTTCTTGGCTATATCTATCCCTTAATTTTCATAGAATAGTATTCTTTTGAAAAAAAAGTAAGGAAGCGGAATTAGGTCAGGCGACAGTGGAGATCGAGAATCCGACAGATCTTCGTCTAGGATTGACGTAATATAAAGGAAAACCCTAAGAGACGACAGAAAAGTTTCGAAGGACTGATCTACGTAGAAGGAGTGGCAGATTTACGAGTACGCAAATAGGACGATTCTACGAGGAAAAGGGTAGATGGACAGACTCTGGGAGACCGGAAATAATCCCGATGTGTATTTTCGTCAACTACTACTTTACGATTTACGCCACAAATAGTAAGGCAACCTCAGTCGAGGAATTGACCATTTTTAGTTAACTAGAGAATGATGAATACATGCACCTAGGAAATTTTTTTTGGAAACTGAAGCAACTGCTCCTCAAACATCCATAAGCCCATGAGAATCGGATAGCCATTTGCCACTGGAGAGGTTGAAATGACAAATAAATGTCTCAACAGAATAAAGCTGAATGAAAATAAGCTCCATTTGGAAGATAAAGCTAGAACATGAGTGGGCCCTGCAGCCAGTAGACTGGAGTCGCATGATTACAAGGCGCACAGAGTCTCGTGGTGAATTGAATAAGGGAACGACTCTTTCCCATTCAAATTCTCGTTTTACTATTTTCCCTGTAATTCTAGGAGTATTTTATGGAGTAGGACCCTCGCTATCTAGCAAGAAACAGAGGGACAAAAATCAACTGCACGCACATATCTCACCCCAGCAACCTCAAGATTTAATGAAAAATAAAAAGGCCCCAATTCAGCATAGACCAAAGTTTCAGGAAACTACTGAACATCCGCTTAGTTGCTGCCATCCTGTGCAAATTTTGTTCTATGAAGGCAGTATATTTGCATGGGATTTGAGATAGTGGCCGGTGGTGGTAGTTAGCACCGGAAACATGTCAGACAATGCTTTTCGAGTTAGGTCTATTTCGCAATCCTCCGGAGTTGAGCCACTTTCATGACCATACCTTCTTTACGAGCAATGCATTTGCACCAAGGTGGCAAGAAATTGTACCAAAAACAAGATAAAGAATGTTCGCACAAGATACATCGTATTGGTTTTATTGCAAGAGCCATTCGTGATGGTGTGCAGTCACAGAAGCCAGTCTCGAATACTGGTGCTGTCCCTTATAGTCATCTCCATCTTCCCTGTCAACGTCTAAGGCGACCATACCATTGATGAGGTACACAATATTCACGGTCCAACTGCAGCCAGCCAAAAATAGTCAAACCATATTAACCTTTCCGGAGACTCAGTTGCGATGGGAAAACGCTCTGTGACACAAATGCATGGTAACCATGCCTCATGAAACTGATTTTGGATTTACCCTACTCTTAGTCTTGCATAGGGTACCTCACATTTTTAGCCCTTTGACCACCAAGTTCGAGTATACTCATTTTCAAACTTTCATACCTAGGAGGCGCCAGGCCCGAAAAAAACCGACGGTCAAAGGGTTGAACTCTCATGCATTGAGTTTGTTTCAGAACAAAGGGATAAACCAATATGGCTTTGAAATGGCGAGCGAAACATGAATCACAATACATCTGAAAAATCTAAATTATATGGGGAAAACAATCAGCTTAAAACACATCTAAGAAAAGACATCTAAGCCGCTATCGGGGATATCTATCTATATAATAAAATCTACTGTGGTCCGCGGTAGTGTTGAATGCATAAGCCCACACATGACAAACGCGTGCGCACCGCGCGATCGCGTGTGCTCTCCCATAGCCAAAGTAATAGTTCACGCAGTGTGACCAAAGGCCACTAACGTTCGGAAACGTGCGCAGTGGGTTGTGATGTCCGCAGAGCGGCGTGAAGCCGCCAATAAAAGCCTACATACCACATTGTCCTACAAAGCGACGATTTAAGGTAATATCTTGATCTTTGGATGCCCTTTGTCTTCGTTCGGCATCAGTTCCTCGTCCAGCCTGCCTTCACCTTGACGATTAACGAAGCGCAGGGGCAGACCTTCGAGAAATTAGGAGGGTTTATGCCACGCCCTGTCTTCTCACCTGGCCAGTCAGTGGCGGATCCGGGGGACGGGGGGTGGGGACCGCCCCGCCCTATGGCCATGTTCGCATTTATTGCCTTTACATTCTTCCGTGCTTTTGTACATGAATTCAAAGCCGGGGGTCTTTTTGCCATACCTTGTATTTCAACAATTCAGATTTGCTTTGAAATCGTCGATCTGATTAAAGAATGAACCTACAAGTTTAACCATTATCAGGAGGGCAATAATTGTTATATTTATACTGTAGAGAGAATAATATTTAAGAAATATTCACCATTGCACCATTATTTTCAACATCCAGTACAAATTAGATCTTCCTCAAATATTCTTCTGGCTGAAAAAAGGTAAATTATGGCCCATGTGGAAGTTTAAAAATAACATTTTCCCTCTCTTGTTCCATATTTGACGATGTGTCATGTTGTTTCACCTGACATGGAACGAGGAGACTGCAGATTTACCACTGCATTGGACTCATTTACCACTGCATTGGACTCATTTACCTCTGCAACAGTGGTGATACGATTGCATCTCGTAATCCATCATGAGATGGGAAAGTGATCTTCATTCTGTCGCTGTCGGGCACATTATTTACGAACCGAAGATGGGAATTCATCTTGAGACTCATTCAGCTAGTATCAAGATATGACAGGGGGATTGTATAATGGCTCTCATAATTCGTTGGCAGATAAAGACTTTCGTCAAGGTCTACCCACTGCACCGTGCATCACGCAGGTGACTCGTTGATGGCTTTTGAAGGACTTCACGAAGAGAAAGGTCAAGGCGACTCTCATCCTCCGTGGAAGGCCCATCGGCAAACAATTTCACGCTTCATTGCCAGAGGCTAGTTCCTTGTCTGGCCATTTTCCATGATACAGTCACTTTCGCCGTAAGGGATCTCTATCTCACAAGTTTCTATTGCTGGAAGTCGCATTAACTCTTTAACTGTCGGGTTTTAGTTTTTAGAGGCTGCGTTCATACGTGTATATCCAGGCGTGACCGGCAAGAGTTAAAAAATTGAAGATAAAGAGTCGCAGCTTTCCAGTACTTCAGACAGTCTCGTCCTTCTTGTCGTTCATGTTTGACCCTGAATGCCTCGATTTAGAAAAGGTGATGTCTTACATGGAATAGGCTATTCGCAAATAGCAGGCTTTTCTTTGGAAATTTTAGTATCGACGAATCTGAGACTGACTAGTAAACAGTGAAAGCGAAGTAAATTTCGACCTCGAGTCCGAGACTTCTCCAAATTGTCACATTCCTAATGAAAAATATATATTTCTACCCACTGTCATATCTCAATTGATTGCTGCCACAATTTTACACGTGTTAGCAGAATTCCATATCAACATTGTGTTTGAAAGAGTTTATCCTGTGATAGTAGATGATGGTATATGAGAGTTGAAATGTGCGATGCAACGTTTTCTAAATGAAAATTTTAAATTCCACTCTATTTTTTTAATCACTTTTCTTTGGATAAACGTTTACCCAGCTGTAATAGATAAAGTTCCAGCGAGAGAAGTCACAGTTCAGTGAGTGCGCCATCTTATTTCGTTTTTCTTCAACAGCCTGACCCCTTAGGTAATCCTCCTGTTTCATCCCCGCAAGGAGAAAAAAGCTGACAGCTATAAGGATTAAGAAACCAAGCAGTGCGTACCCGTTGAGTTCGAATTGGACTTGCGGGTGTTTATAAATCTTCTCTGTAATGGTTCTCTCCGAATAGATTGCTTCTCCATTCACCTCATTCCTCGAGAAGAGCCATCATAAAGCCATCCCCTGCATATACAAGGAAGAAAATTCATTGTCAAGATATCTCGAGCTTAAACAGGGAAACATTTAATCACTATCATGCGTCGCCTCCTCTGCGCAATACATACTGAAAATAAGAGAGGAAAAGTCGGAGATCTTCAAGTGAATTACGATCCCCATCAGAAAGGCTTACGAAGTGTTCCTGTTTCGTGCGAATTTAGCAGTCTACGAATAGATTGAATGTCCTTGATCTCCACGAAGATGCAGAGAAAACAAGTTATCCAGAGAGATGGGGATGTTTTCAGCTACTCCGCCACTGTCTCGATATTCATCAATATATTTCTCCCCAATAGATTAACATGTCACTAAGAATTCATGTTTTCCTTTCATTATTCACTTGAATAGACCTCAGTAAACCCATTAAAGGTTGAGTTTTTTATTTTAATGGACGATCCAGGTGGGTTTCTTCGAGTAATTTTCAAAATAAGCGCTAAAGTGATAACTGAGTAGAAAATGTGACATGTGGAGTGGTTCTCAACAAGTCGCAGAAGAGACCAATCAAATTAATGCACCGATTCACTGAGTTAAGAAATAGAACTGGAGGTGGTACGCTCATAGAAGCAGCATAGGTGTGCGTGCCGCAATTAGAAATCATGCTGATTTGCGTCATTGTGGCTCTTCACCAAAATCCTATCGGATTTTCTCGATTTTTAATTTAAACTTTATCGTAAATGTTAGCGCAATGGAATACAGTCATTGCTCAGCAATCGTTCCACAAATTCCTATTGACAAACTTCAGTTTCAGCTAATGAGAATAAAGGGCAAATGAAACTAGGTCAAAGCAGGCGAGGGCTATTCTGGTGCAAGTTCATCTTTAAGTATGGAGCGGGCCTGCGCAGAGCATTTGACGAAGTAACGAAACAGAAACTTTGGAAACACCGGAACTGTCCCTCAATATTCGAAGCTTGCTCAGTCATGACTGCCTATAATCACATGCCACCTTCTGCAGAAGGTGGCATGTGGAGGACAACCATGGTTGTCCTCCATACCCATTAGCTTGTTTTGTCTTTGAACGTTCACTTGATGTTAGACTGACTTCATGTCCAAGGTCCAATGCCGGACTAATTCATTGACACGCGGAACCCGCGTGTTGAGAAGGAAGGGGGGGGGCCGGCGGGGACAAAACCAGTCCTGAGTATAAGCAGGAGAGGAGTGGTCGGCGCATGCATGCCTATGGCACAGAATTCTCGATCAGCAGGCCCCCACGCTTTTCGTGATTCCAAAGAGAGGTGGGCTCCGAACATGCATCGCCCAGGGCTCCTAAATATATTAATCCAACCGTGATCACTTAACGGCGACGTAGCATCCAATATCCCATCAGAGATCAAGCAATCCCAGCGAAGGCATGTCTGAAACTTGAGACCTCTTTAGAAATTCGGGACCGCAAGCATTAAAGTATGCAGTTCTAGCGAGACATCACAGAATGTCTCGCCCATGAAATTCCGAGGAACGATCAAGTTCGTTGTGCAACGGTCGCCTTCTATCCTACTCGCAACTGCGAGAAAACTGAGAAGGGAAAATTCTGCGTAAGTGAATGAAGAAGAGTCGCCATGATACCAGCAAAGATTGCTTTTAAATGCAGCAACCCCATTTCATTGTGCGCCGTCTCCAGTTCTATTTCATAACTCAGTGCAACGAAGGGACATACCAAGGGGCTTCTATCATATTAAGTGGAGAAAATAAAAAAGGGAGGAAATTGGGCGTAACCCTTAACGCAATACTATGGGATTCTAGCGAGGCAGATGATTAGGATTGCGTACGAATGCCATCTCAAAGCGCGCCTGTACTTAGATCAAATCCCTTCCTGATTCTTCGCCCCACCCCTACAGATCTAAAAAAAAAAGGAGAGGAAATTATAAGCACACTCCTGAGCTTTGATCAATCTAGTAGCATAACCTGTAAATACCATCTCTCTGGGTCATTTAATTTCCGAAATCCGCGAGATCCATTTCCGGAGAGTGACTTTTTGCTTTTTTTTACGCAATAATTTTTCTTCTCCTGAAATTTATACTCCCTGAAGGGAGAAACGATGACCTGCAGTCATGGTAAGATACGCTTGGTATCAGACTGAATAGCAGAAAACTGCAGACAGATAATGCCTGCATGTAATGTAATTTGATCCCCAGAAGTACCTTTTTTTAAATGGGGAGAAGGGAGCAGAAAGCTTCAAGGATACTCGACGGGGAGACAGGCGGAGACTGGAGGGGGTCCGTACTGCGCATCGAATTCGACCTCCCACATGGACTGAGACTGAGAAGGATTTCATGCACAACTACCATGGGTGGCGAAAGTGATTTTCGCATGAATCCATGCAAGTATGGAAGCATCGCAACACCTGAAACATTCCAAATATTCTTTCCATGCAATTCCTGTCCTGTTTTCTCTCCTCTCTATGAGCTTGAAGTTATGCGATCAAGTCATATTTACCATAAGCCGAAATACTCGATAATGAAAAAGAAACGGAAATACTTTAAGGTTTTCGTAAGCCAAAATACCTCTTCTCGAACACAGTTCCCATCAATATGGGTCATGCTGCCTCTTCCACCATGACAAACGTCTGACGAGGGTCTGACCGAGTAAAAACCTTGGAAATGGTGTTCCATATTTCTACGTTTCATCCCTGGTCTGTGCAGAGCTAGTATAATTCAAAGTTAGGTAAGCCGAAGGCCTTCTCACTTCAGTTCATGCTTCTGTGTACGTGTTGTATGTGTGCCATTTAACGCTGTAGCAGCCAAACAGCAATTTTTTTTTTATAGATTGGACCATTAGGTATATCATACCACGTATAACTCTTCTCCGCTAGCACACCAGCTTTGGCATAAGGGGCTCCCTTCATCTCTGGATTCCGCATTTTCTCACGAAGCACAGTCACTGAGGAAGGGGCCACCTCTGATTGGTTTCCCGTGGCACCTGGTGCCCTTCATTGCTCCATATTTGGCTCGCTTCTTTCCATGATTCTTGACAACAATCTATCTTCTCATGTACCACCTCTTTTTGAGCAATATGCTGATTATTTTACTTTATTTAGATACATCATTTTCACCATTTGTCCAAGCATTCTTCAGGATAGCGTTCTTTTGTCCTTGAACTAACTCATCGACTGTAGCTAAATGCCAGGAAGTGCCATGTCATGAGAATCTCGCTCAACCGTGCCAGTGCTTGTCTACCAAAAGGACATGTAACTACAGGGTGTCCCAAAAGTCACGCTACCCAGAACCTAAAAAATTATTATAAATGAATGAGGGAAGATATAGTGACCAGGCTAGTATTTTTTGGAAGCTGTAGAACCTTTTTGGAAAAAGGAAGAACCTTTTTGAATGCACAAAAAAAAAACAGTGACATAAGATTGAAATTACTGTCACAAATAAACACTCAATCCATTCTAGATACATTTCCGATGTTTGGAAAATCATGTTTGTGTTTGGCACTGGAAGATCGAAAGTTCAGTGACGTTACAGGAGATGCTGGAAGTGTCCGCCCATGTTATCAGCACGCTAAAAGGAGGGAAGGTCCCTCGGATAGTCGCTGTAGCCTACATGTTTTCCTTCAGATACCCCAAAGGAAGAAATCTAATGGTATCAGGTCAAGTAACCCGGGAGGTCACAGTCTTTGCTGATGACACGTTCCCCGAAGAACCTTTCCACCTTGCAGCGCAACATCACGACTTGGATCGCTAGCATCACGCCAGCCCCCACTCTGCGGCTAGTGTTCCAGAATATGAGGAAATGAGTGAGAGTGTGTGCTGATAACGTGGACGAACACTTTCAGCACCTCCTGAAACATCCCTGGACTTTCGATCTTCCGGTGCCAAACACAAACATGATTTTCCGAAAATCGGAAATGCATCTGAAATAGATTGAGTGTTTATATGTCACTAATTCCTATACCATGTCACTGATTTGTTGTGCATATAAAAATACAAAAGGGTAACTACAGCTTCCAAACAAGACTAGCCTCGTCACTGTACCTTCCCTCATTCATTTATAATACATTTTACGGTCCTGGGTTACGTGACTTTGAGGACACCCCGTATTATGATGCCATCCTCTTCGTATTTCTAGAATGGTGTATGCATATGGGAATCTTGCTAAACAGCAGACTGAATTAATCCTCGATCCTTGCGTGTCCAGCACATCTCCTGCCATGCAAAGCAAGTCCTCTTTTATATTCTCTGTCATTATGGCGGATACAATATAATGATTTTCAGAAAGCTCTGAGGTGCTCGCGTCCGACTATTTATAATACGGAATTCCAGGGTGGATTCCTCTTAACTTCCTCTTAACTTAAACTTCTTAACTTGAATGATTTGACCCTCTCAAGGTTCAAATCTTTTCAAAATCTATATAATAAAGTATTCTGTGGTTCGTGGTCTGTGTCATGTGTGTCATGCGCACATATGACACACGCGCACAGCGCGAACCTATTACTATAGGTGTAGCAATAGGTACATGCAGCGTGGCAATAGGCCAGGGCCACTAACATTCGGAAACGTTGCGATGTCCGGAGAGCAGCGTGAGATCATCGATAAAAGTCCACATGCCACATTAGCCTACAAAGTGACGATTCAAAGTTAATTCAGCAAACGAGCCTTATTGTTTGGGCTGCCCTTCGTCGTCACTCGACGTCAGTTCCTGATCCTTTTGCCATGACGATTTACAAAGCGCAGGGCAGACCTTCGAGAAATCAAGGGTGCTTTCGCCACGCCCTGTCTTCTCACATGGCCAACTGTATGTGACCATATCACGTTTTGGAGAGATAAGTGGCTTAATATGCATGGTCATTAATAGCCAACGGACCGGACGACTCAAGAGATGAGAGTGTCTACTGTTTAGTGAGGATCTAGGACAGTAACTATGATATTAATTTCTTACTAATTTAGTTGTGAAAAAAAAAGATTTTACCAGATTAGTTTCTTCATTTCTTTTCGTTAATAGCAATAATCATTGCCTTAAATTTTTTCCGTGCTTTCGCAAGGGCTACTGATCAGTTATCTTCAGTTCCTAATAGAATCCTCTCCTTCCATGAACGGTTGAAAAAAAAATCATACCCATCGAAAGTGCTGTCGAAAACGACCTCTTGCTCTTCTAAAAGAATATGTACCTCAGAAGAAAAAAAATTCTTGCTTTTTGTTAATTTTCCAATTCAATCACGATTGCACTAATCTAGCGAGCAGAGCAATTCTGAAAATCCCATCTTTTTAAACAGCCCAAAACTTCCTTCTTTACGAAGGTGTGGTCTTAAGGAACAAGTTACCAGCTTACAATGCATGAAATTCCTCATTAAAAATTCAGTGAAGTGTTAAATGACTTTCTCGTAACGGATCGTTTCTCTGAGGGATGACCCACTTCTTGATGATATTGTTACGGAGGGGAATTGGAGAGACGGACGACGGAAGGCATGAGAGGTCGAAAGAAGCCAAGGAACGGCCGGGAATTGAACCCGGGCCTCCTGATTGCCGGTCGGGTGTGCTACCTTTTCATCACCGAACCCCGGACATTCAGTCGAGCCTCTCGATGCCATCCTCATCCGTCACAATATTCCTGCACTACTCTTCGCAGCGTCATGTTTGTAACAGGCAATAGACTTGATTTTGGTCTGTTGGTCTTCACCTCCCTCCTTTCGCTGTCCCCCCTCCCCTCTTCCCTTCATTCTCCTTCTCGTCTTCATAGCTGACATTCATTTCGTCATTTGTTTTCATTTCCTGCTTCTCAATTTTTAAATATTTTAATTCATTGTGCACTTTTCCTTTTATCCTCCTTTGTTCAGGTTCAAGCCCTCGATTCAGAGTGGTTCATCTGTCTTTTTCTCTGGTCTGTTGTTGACTATTTGTACCTTACCTCCTGTTATCCAACTGTGATTTTTTTGCGACTGGCGAGTAAATAATAATATTATTATTAATATTTTTAATTTTGTGGGATTCTGTGGAAACAGAATAAACTCAATCGAAGACGTTACATTAGGTCACGTGAACCAATGTTGAACGCGTCTCCCTAAGGCATAACTCGAGAGCATACATGGGAAGTACGAAATCTTCCATTAGTGAGTTTTTAGTTAGGGGTGAGCTAACGAATCGCAAATAGGTACCGGATAGCGAATGACGGGTCGTAGGATGCGAAATGACACCACGTGTCTCTCGTGTACATTCCTCCATCCCCCGCACTAAACTGGAAGGCATGAACTGTGTATTAGTGCAAGAGATTGGTGTGACATGAGAGAAACATGGTGTCAGCTCGCATCCTATGATCCATCATCCACTACTTGGCTCCTATTCGAAACCACTCTAGAGCAGTGTTTCCCAAATTGTGTGCTTGGGCACACTGGTGTGCCGCCAGAAAGGCTTAGGTGTGCCGTGAGATTTGAGAGTTGACAAAAAAAAACTTAAAACTTAAAAGCTAAAAAAACTTTAAAAGCAAGAGGGAAAGTCGTCTCTCAGTGGAAAACGAGCTTAGAGTTGCACTATCACGCCTCGTATCAAACTGCTATGTTCAGCGAAGCAAGCACAAGTTTCCCATTGAAAGTATGTGAAAAAAGTATATTGAAAGTACCCATTGATGGCTGGGTGTGCCGTGGAAAGTTCAAGTGTCTTTATGTGTGCCGCAAATAAAAAAAAAGATTGGGAACCACTACTCTAGAGCAATAGCGCTCTAGAGTGGTTTGAGGTGGAATTTCTGTCTTTCCCGCGTAATTCCTGAGGATCACGTGGGGTGATCAAATGATCTGTCATCCCATTTGTCATTTATAAAGAAAGAGCAATTTTGGTCTCATAATTACTTGAAGCAATGTTTCAGTCCCTCACAGCGCCCGTTTTTCTGGATGTTCTTCATTGCCATGCCATCTGTTGCTTTGACCATCTGGGCTGCCATAGCGTTTTCCCGGAGGTCGCCGTTCATGACTGGAATCAAATGGAAGTCTGGAGTTCATGGAAAGGGGGGGGGGGGGAACTTTCAACCACAAGTTTCCAATATTGTGACTACATTCCCCTTGACATGTGAAGCTCGATTTTTCAGGTCGGAGTGACTTCTGATGCGATCCACTCAAGTGGAGCGCGGTCACTATATTGGAAATTATTGGTAAATTTTCTCCCACTCTGCATATATTCAAGACTAGAGTACCTGTGACCTCACCCACGTGCATTGCAAGGCAATTGACAATCCATTTCCCTTTCCCCAAAAACAACTGATGACATGGAAAGACTAAAATGTATCTTGTATTACGTTCCACAAGAAGTTTTAATAACAAAGCCAACTAAGATTCGCAGTATTTTCTATCTTACGCACCCTGCTGCCCGTCAACTGCTTCTTCAGAAGGAGTATAACTTACTATGGAATTTACTAGGAACTCGTGCCACTGTTAACATGAGCTCCATCGGATAACTGTCGCTTTTTTCATGGGTATATATCCTCGCCCGCTTGCATCCACCATAGAAATAAAATGCACAATGCTGAATTCGATACGAACTAATTTGCAAATCACTGAAAATACTGTAATGCATTCGATGTTGCTCCAAATTCAGTCCTCCGATCTTTCGATTTCGAGGAAAACTTTCCCACCAACGAATTTCGAATTCCACCCATTACCTTTAAATGGGAATAAACGTCATTACAGTCCTTCCGCGTGGAAGATGACTAGAATATTTGCTTCCTTCAAAACTTCAAAATGACACTTTCGTACCGAAAGCGTATTTCTGCTAAATGCAAATCGCTCATAGACGAAAACACTTCGATTTATCATGACTGTGCGTCACTTTTCCCGGATCCCTCCATTAAAAGAGGTTTCATTGCGAGCGCATCATGGCGTGACTGAGCGTGAAGGTCAAGGTAATTCAACTACTCTGATGGTCTTTACTTGGAATATATATTTTAAAAAAAAGTCCTAGTACAGTCTGCACGCTACACACGATTCACTCTAATTTTCCCCCGATTGAGACTCACAAGAAGAAATTAGGGGAGTGTTTCATAGAATCAAGGTCGTGTAATACGTTGTATCGCAAAATTCCACTACGACACATCCGGGAGGAGTGGGAATCCCCCTTTACAGTCCCCTAAGGGTTATTTTTTCTTTTCCACGCAATGTTGAACCAGTGGAGCGGGGAAGGATCCTTTATCTCTAATTCAACTCCCTGCAAAGGATTGGCTAGCGTCAGGGAAAGACCTTGAAAGGGGTTCACTATAAAAGGGGCCGATGCTCTTCATGGTCACTACTCGCATCTAGCCTGCTGAGCTATCGACCCACTCCACACAAGTGCATTTCATCCACTTCAACCGATCACGTGAGTATTTTTAAAGGAAATGAACATCACTGTCTGTTTCCCGATCTCGTTGTGATCGGCTCTTCATTGCGGATTTTTGTATCCTATGGTCCAAAAATGAACTGCCACCAGTTCCCTCGTTCGTTCGTTTCTACGTGAGCGCAAAGTCAATCATAGGTCTGCCTATTTCTTGTGAAATGGTTTTCTTCCTATAGTAAATATTACTTAGCATGAACACTTGAAAACAAAGACCAAATCTCTAATGTCATAATGTAATGTGACGTATTTTATAGTCTTCTTTCTGACCTGAAATGAAATTGTGCTGGTACCTTGTTCTGTACTTTTTTCTCTATCAAGGCCACAAAAGTATACTGAGTGAGGTCCAGCTGAAGGAATCAGACGCTCAGAGGCTCGTATTGAATTTTAAGATATAAGCGGGATCAACAATCAACAATATCATGATCCTTGCGATATTTATAGAAGAATCACTCGTACCTTTCTACAATATAAATCTCAGTCGTCTGGAAATTTACTGAATACATTAGCAAAAAATGCTCTATTTAAAAATGGCGTATGAAACTAACGAAGGTGCGACCCAGCCACAGTCACAGCCCACCCAAGTCGACATGGCTCCTGCCTCCCTCCTATATTCTTTTTCTCCGAAAATATGTCAATCCTTTCTCTCTCCTTTCAGGATGAAGTTCTTCGGACTGTTGGCTGCTCTCGTTCTCCTGGTCCTCTGCATGGCCCTTGGAGGTGAAGCTCAGAGATTCGGCGGATTCGGCGGAGGAAGGCGTGGAGGATATGGTGGTGGCGGCTTTGGGAGGGGAGGATACGGCGGTGGCTATGGGAGGGGTGGATTCGGTGGGGGACGCGGACGCTTCTACGGCTGATCTCTCATAACGGCTCGCCAGAGAACGTCACGATTCGCCTTGAACAACTGATGAACAACGCAGCTCCACAATTTTTTTTGTCTTAGATTGCTTTGCACATCCTTCGCTCCTCTATTTTTTCAATAAAATTTTCTTAGCAAACGGAATGGGTATTCTCAAAATTTGTATGAAAACTGTATACTTGCTTGAAATGATCCGCTGGTAATAAGGAAAGTCTCAGGAAACACTTTCACATCTGTAACTACGGATGTATGGATTATTGCACTGATACTGAGACATACACTTGTACATGGGGAATCTACGAATCTCGTCCATGAAAGCTTGATTTGCCCCATCCAACATTCAAATTCACTTCAGTAAGAAAAATGGCAAAATCTCAACTGCAACACAAAGGGCCAAGTTGCTGTTCTTATGATCAAGACATAGCTCTGCAATTAGTTGTAAATTTTAACGTAAGAGCCTTTTAATGCAAGCATTTTAGATGCTTTTTTTATATGCTGGCCCATCTACGTTCCGTGAGATTTATTTTTGCGGAGATGCATATTGGATCAAATTCCTTGAAGCACTGAATATAATTTGTTTAGGGAGTATATCTGAGAGTCTAACTTTAGCTTCAGTCGTCTATGTAAAGGTATGTCCCCTGAAACAAGTAAGATGCATCGGAAAGAGAGCATTGAGAGGAAGACTTATATAAGCATGCCCTGTATGAGCATGCAGGATACTCTGATAAGAGAAATCAGCATTATTCGGAATTTTTTTCATATTGCGTTTATGTGATAAATTGACGTCCCTTACGAAAGCAAATCACATGCAAAGTTGCATCAACTTGGGGGTTTACTCTGTTTCGTGGGGGTGTTAAGGCACTTGAGGAAAAGGGAACCTTCGTTAATCCTCTTTAATCTTGAGAGGAGGCAGGAAGAGGGGATGGTTAATGATTGACCTCCCACCCCAAGAAACTTGAAGCGCCTATGATCGCATGCATTATTTTCCTGAACGTGACTAAAAGAAATGCATGTTTCGCAAAATTTTTGCTTTTATGTAAGGCTGATATTCTTGGGAATGACAGCGACTTAATGATTTGATGACAAACTGAAGGGTTATGACGCCCGTGCAATTGCTCCATCCATTTTTCCTTCCACACGCAATATGTGCTTCAGACTTGTCGTCCTATGTTTGACAGTGTAATCAAGTTTGCGAAGAATTTCTTAACGGTACTTGGTTCCTGATGAAAAGGACTCACGGGGAAAGTCAGTTTTATATGTATATACTGTAGACCACCATTTCCATCTAACTCTTCAAAGGAATATATGGTGAATTGCTCCATATCGGCACGTCTGCTCAATCAGAAAATCTGGCAAAATAAAAAAGTCAAAATCTAACACTCTCTCGAGATTTCACGTTAGATCCAAGTGTTCTAGAATCCCACAGGAACACGTCACAAAGAAGTGCAATTGTGCACGTAGAATTATGTGCAATTCGATTGGTTCTATTTTCATTGATACTTTTCGCATGCATAGCCAGACTAACATGGGGACCTGCCATGTTTTGTGGGGGATGTTAACCCATTCAGTGCCACGGGAAATTATATAAAGTGGATCGAGCCTATGGATCGACCACGTAGTATTAAAAGGGTTAAGGTACCTGAGGAAAAGGGAAACTTCGCTAATCCTCTCTAATCTTGGAGGGGGAGGGGTATTCTCTTGCTTTTAGAAAAAGTCTGCAAGCGATTGATCCTCTCAAACGGCACCAGCATTTCCCATAGACGCAATTTTAACATTTTTAGGCTTTGGTTGATCTCTATCACTGAGTTTCACATTGGGCTTGCTAATACTGTATCGGGCGTGCTTCTTCTTGATACTCTCTTTCACATGTGCCCAATATCCCAGGATGGAAAAATTGGTACTGCTCTTTTGTAAATAGCTGCAAGTGCATCGCCGACTAAATCAGTGAATCCCACGAAATCTCGTATATTTGTCATATTGATGTCAGGATAACGTCTTAGGGTAGCTGGAGGAAACCAACTACACCATGGTACAAACGGAGTTGTTTCCAACTGTGACCTTTATCGCAGCGACTTCGACGCACGTTCTCCTGCAACTCATATATCCTGCAAGATTCCCAGTAATCTTAACGAAAAGAAGGAATGAACTTTAGTAATGGTAATTTGGAAATTCAGAAAATAGACTCTTTGGACGATGTGGACACGCGCAAAGTCCATCGTTTGAAGTCAATCTGAAAGAAAGCACGGAGAAAATAATTTCTTAATATGACCAACCACACCAAAAAGAATAAATGATCTGTCCCTTATTTACACCTTACAATTACAACTTTAGTCAGTTTTTCATGAAATTAGGCACTCTGTGGAATGGATGAGAAAGAACAGGGGTACAAAGAAAAGCCAAGGGCATTGAATGACTCTGGGTGTCAAAATTAGAAATCCCTGTCGACGTTTCATAATTGTAAATTGTAACATTTATTTCACAGATTGAGATGACCCTGGAAGATGAGAATCCAGCAGATATCATTTCTCATTACCTGGTTTTCCTCAATTTCTGCTTCGATAAAACTTGTCCAAACATAACGAAAGCAACGTGTCAGGAGAAAGAGAAAAGGCCTTGATTTAAAATAAAGGCATTACTTTCCTCGCTTGGCATTCCTTTGAGAGATATGCTGTAGAGAGAGCCGATGCAAATGTGCTAGTCAATTTTGGGGCTAAGTAGCAGCTGAAAGAACATCGGGCCAACTTTTGAAAGATGATCTAGTACAACAGGAGCCTCCCCAGGCACAAATCCGGATAAATCTTGTCATGCTGAGAACATGCTATTCCAATGTGGCTACATTTTTTATACTCGGCGATCCTGTCTCCTCCTATCACGAAAGATGACGAGCAGAATCCATTTAATGACAGGCAGAATCAATTTAAAATAAAAACTCTCCTTGGATCCATGCAATGAGTTCTCATGTTAGAAACAAGCTTGGAATTGATGGCATGTCCTTGACGAACACTCAACCACTGACAATTCGCAATAAAGTTCCATGCATCTACTCTTTATCCCACTCTATCATCACTGTAAAAAAAAAAATAATCCCGAGGAAACGCCATAAAGGATGCGGATCTCCACACTTGTTTCATTTGAAGGTCTCCATGGTTGACGGCACCTCTTGTCTTTCAGATTTCCGTCTTTTTCTCACTCCAATGGTGGACAGATGCCTTGAACAAAGATAATCCTTTAAAAAAAAGTCCACCCAAGTGGATTTGGTGCCAGGTGAATGACCCTTTTGGCATGATTCCACCTGCTAGAGAGACATCCACCTGGTTAAAAATTCACCCAGGGGAAAAATCCACCTGGTTCAAAGCATACGTAGGCGAATGACCAGGTGAGACATCCACCTGGTGGTATGCGGACAGAATCTCGAATGGACGGAATCTCGAATTCCATTTTCTCGATCGAATACACGAAAATCGTCCACAGAAAAAAGCCCATACCTGCAAAAGTTCGCGCAAATGCCCACTTGATATATAATACGAGATATACCCTAGTAGTACATAACATTGAATCAACATTGATTTAATGTTATGTGGTACTAGGGTATAAATGATTAATAACGTAATAAAACATGAACATAAAGAAGGAAATTCGGGATTATGTTGCTACTTAACCCATGCTTTGGACACACTCCGATGGCAATGGGATAATTGAAGTGCGACATGTGAAGCTTAACATGAGAATGTCCGGTCACCTGCAATTATCTCGGAGAAATGGGACGCGTTGATCCGGAGGAAGGCTGAATGGTGGAGCTCCTTACTAAGGATCACGTGAGAAAATCTTCTATGTTTTAGACAAGCCCCGAGTCAAGTATTGATTGACACTCCCCTCGTGCCCCCTGTGGAGAATGGGAAGGAAAGTAAGATGCCGTTGTCTGGAGCGTTTGCAAACCGATAATGTGTGTTCATTTCATTTCGAGTGATGCCTGCCAGTTCCTCTTTCTAATCCCCGTTAATCCTTAACCCGCGGTCGACTTTTGTGGCTGGAGGTATCTCCGCATCTATGTTCCAATAAAAGCGTGCAGACGCCTCACCTCAGTCAGGATTTCGATCAGGAATTCAAGATCATGGCCAAGTTTGCCAAAAGTCAGAAAGGAAATGAAGTGCTCGTTCCAAACGGGTATATTTATGAACGCGATTCGCTTGGAAGCAATGGGACCATACACTGGAGATGCGTCGAGGTCAAGTCGGGATGCAAAGGATTATAATGATAATAATAATAAAGAACTGATAAATCAAGAAAATTGTGTCTGAGAACTATCAGCGCCACTTAAATTCATACCTCGAAGGAATTGCACATAATATAGACTATTAGGTCATGTCATATATGAGAAGTTTTTAATAGTATTATACATTGAATTTAAATTGTTCAATTGAATAATGATAATAAACTGATAATAAAGAACTTCCAAAATGCTTTTGGTTCGAGATTATGAGTTGAAATGCTTGAATTGGAGAATATGAAGGTCGCGATTCCGTCTCTCGAGATTCTGTCCATTCGAGATTCCGTCTTTCGAGATTCTGTCCGTAACTCCCACCTGGTTCCTCCTCCTATCCACCTTGCCGTAAGCAGTCCAGGTGGATGCAGGCAGACATTTTGCATCAGACCTTACTTTCCAATAGAGGATTCTAGTTGATATAAAAGTAGACCCGATTATAACGTTACATCGATGAAAGGCGAGAAAACTGTATAAGGCCTACTCGAGGCTTGAACGCCCCACAATGGGGGAAGTTTCTCTATTCGGAAGGGGGTTCAAGCCTCAAGAGGTGCTACTCTTTTTTCAACGATTGATTTAAAAGGGACGAGAGAACGGAAATCACCCCCATTCAAGAAAAGAAAGGTCTCAGGAACCAAAGTAATTATCCTATATGTAGTACTTCGTCAATCTTTAACCCTTTAAGCGGGTTTGACGTCACTGTGACGTCCGCTATGGTATATCTACTGCGGCGCTAAGACGTGACAGTGACGTCCAGAATGGTAGTATGCTTTCATGGCATCTCATGGATGTATCAAATATTATCGCCGCAGAGAATGTTCCGCCTTCTTAAATGACCAGCTTGAAGGGTTAAAGACTATCAATACATCTTGTCAGATCGCGCGAAGAATTACGGAGTTCTATCCCCTGATTCACTCCAATTCCCATAAAAACCGAGATCATTGATGTTATCACCATCTTCTCCATAGTGTCATCGAGGCATTCGACAACGAGGTGAGCAAGGTTTTCTTCGCTGTCTCTTTAAATATTACGGCTCTGCTTCCAACGCGTAGACAGGCAGCACCTCGCAAAAACCTATATATTAACAGCCAGCGTTTGTGAGTCTATCTGTCTGTCTGCCGGAGACCTGCACAAATCGATTTTTCCGAACCCGACCCGATCGGCCCGATTCGTTTTGGCCCGCACTCGACCCAATCTCGATCATTGATCGAGCTTTACGGGTCTGACCCGTGCATTGTTCGGGCCGATCGGGCAGGCCCGCAACCGGCTTAGGCCTCTAAGCATCAGAATTCGAGTTCTCTGATGAAGTACTCGCTTGTACCCGAATGGAAATCCGATTGCCATTCGAGCTGAACACCCGTCCGGTCGGTCCAATGTAGCCGATCCGTATCCTGTGCAGAGCTCTATAGAAGCTACTGCACTAAGGGTTTCTGATTCCGAAAGGCTTCCTCGAATTTTCCTCCCATACATCCCTTGAGTACCGTATTCCGAATTCGAACGTTCGAATATTCCGACTAAAATAGTGCTTACTATCAAAAGTACTTACTAAGCAAAGGTTTGACTAAATGGCATTTGTTCACCAGTCCCGCGCTACGTCCACTTGTTTTGTTTTTTTCATCCTCAGCCTTCGTAATGATTGCCATCTTTTCATCAAGAGAAAGGACTCTCTTCTTGGTCCCAAAACCAGGTAAAAGGGATTTCTAGCAAGCCGGTTGTACCGGTTTTGTCTTACGGGCGCAGTAAACTCTCAAATTGCACAACTCTGACGGATCGTATAGGCGAAACCTTATGGTTACAACAGCAACTACTTTCTGGCAAGGTATTCACCACCAGAACTTCGTTACATTCAACAGATACTCGTTCATTCACAACCGGCATGTTAGCGACTACATTACCCCTTCACTCAAACGCTCTGACTGAAACCTCTGCGTATACAGCAGCCTCACAAAAGTGATCGTTGGACCAAATCCCAGCCTCAAATGAAATATCTAATCAAACATCAGCAGTGCCACTTGAAAATCGTCAGCAGACGCGCGTCTGGCGGCTCCTTTGTTTTGCTCAGTGATCTCACCTAAGGTCAGATATAGGTGCTACAATCGGGAAAGAGGACAGAATTTGACTGAATCTGAGAAAATTGTACATACGAGTATGCTGTGATTTATGATCTGAAGTAAGCACTACCGGGGCCAAATTTGAACGGGGAGCCGTCTCAAGTTGCACGTATTAACCAAAGATCCCTACAAAGCGAATACGTACAAACCGGAAGTGAAAGCCATTTAAAGTAATGAAGGGAAACCCGAGACACAAACTTTTGTACGTACTAAAGGCAGGTCCGTATTAAGAGGCTGCTTACTAAAGAGAGTTGACCTGTTGCACGAGCAGAAATGGCTAATTCATTCAAGACAACGATTGCCACAGGAATTCAACAATGATGGTGTCAAATTATGATCGGAAGCACATTAAAAATGTCGAATTTTTCAACATGGAATCACCTCTGCTGTCACTTCCCACCATCCTACCATCTTTGGTTCCATTAGTGTACGCAGGGAATATGAATTCTATTGATTGACGTGAAATACCTCGAATGTGTTGGGTGCTTAATGATGCAATCAATGATGCAATAGGACACAATAGACTATCATGTTTTCGAATATTTGAATACAAAGCCATGGAAAGATGCATAATTCCAAGAGAGTCAATACGTAAAGATAAGATCAATACCGGAGACAATCAAAAAGTTGTAATGGAGCCTCTGTGAGCATCGCCTTGAAAAAGAGGACGTCCCATCCCAGGGCCATCTATAATTTGGTTGTTTTGATTCTCAAGGCCGTCATATTTAGCACAATGGCCCGAGAGAAGCAAAGAATTGAATGCAAGCGCGAGTAAGAAGCACTGACCTGCCATCTACGGAATCGATGAGGAAATATATGTTATATCATTTTCCAATAGATGTCCAGTACATACCAAAAGTAATGGGCATCGTGCTACAGTCCTATATCTGTAGGATATATAAAAGGGTGCATAGACAGGTAGGGTTAAACGGCCAAGCGCGAATACTTGAAGGTTATGTTGAACGCATACACTTTAAGGTCACATTCGTAATTGAATGAGGGGGAAGGGAAGGGGAGAGTAACAGCGTAGAGAGACTGAGACCGAATCCTTGAGACCAGGACGGAGTTTTAGACGGAGTTGGAGTCCATCAGAAACATCCCCTATCGATTGCCAGACATTTTGGTCCCGAACAGTATGGTACCACAGTGGTACCACGGTTTGGTCCCGAACCGTAATAGGACAAAATGGTCCTGGACATTTTGGTCCTAAATGAGGAATAGGAAAAAATGGTCCCTGCGGTAAAAATGTACGTTTTCGACACATTAAGAGTCAACGGTAATTTTAATATTTGCTTTATGCACTCATAACAACCTTCTAAAATTAAGTTCTTTATTACCTCAAAGATTGAAAGCATTGGGAACTATGATTCGAGGAGATACATGTATTTACGTATTTATACCGTATCACCATATGTTAGAGCAGTACTAAAGGGTTTACTTATTTGCCTTCCCCTATACTAGGTTGTAACGAAAGTTTTTGTGCATACAAACAACGCAACAGTCGCAACGCAAAAGCACGATTTTTTCGTCACACATTCTGAACGCTGTCATTTTTTAAATGATAAATTTAGCAATTTGTAAAAAAAAAGCAACATAAATTTATATGCGCCATAAAACGCGCTTCAAAATGATACCAAATACGTATATAAAAATTTATTTAGAAAATGATGCAGAAATAAATTTTGTATTTATGCACAAAAACTTTCGTTACAACCTAGTATCCTCCTATTGTCATCCCTATTTCATATTTAAAATACATATATATATAGAGAGAGAGAGAGAGAGAGTAAAAGAAGTTATTTGGTGCAGAAAAAATTGTTCGAAACTACCCAAGGGCAACAGGAAATGTGCAACCTTCGGACCCAGAAGCACGGAACATGAGACCCAAGTCCAACTATTGGAAATAGCTTGCAGCTATGGGGCAAAGCACAAGAAAGTTAAAAAGAGGAAAGACAGCGGAGGATCCTATCCCAGAAATTTGTCAGGCAGCCTGCGTCTTAAGGGAGTTAAGGCCACAAGTCTGACTAACAAGCCCTATACAGAAAGTTTCTGCCTTCAGGTGTTGCAGCTGCAGATCTAAACAGTTGAGCAGTACCTAACGCCTCAGAAGCAATCCCGGCTTAAGTCCCTCTGCCAGTGCCACAATTAAACGATCGATTGGCACAACCAGCCTCACGACCGAAATGCATGGTAGACTACCATGTACACGTTCAACATCGGATGCCGATGTTGAACGTGAACAGAAAGCCTTTGGAAGTAGCCCAAGATGGTCTGCATGTCGTGCCAGTAGAGAATTGCAGATGCCACCCTCGTTCTTTTTTTTCAGCAAACTTCCTGTGTCCTTAAATTGCTTCATCTATCAGTATGTTGAAACAAAGACAAGAAGATCCTTGCTGTGAACAGTTCTGAACTAGCGCTACACCTGTGTGACTGACTTCAATTCAGCAAACCACAACGCGCATTTGCCTTCTCTTGTCAAACTGCCAAAATTTTATTTAAAAATTTGAAATGCGTGTAATAAAACTTCAAGCCTATCAAGCCTTCGTTTGCTGCAAACCACATACCTCGTATATGTGCGTTCATCCGTTCATGATTTATGAAAGATTAAAGTTGTTTGAATCTTTTATAGACATCCTGTATATAGTTTAAGTTTATTTTTAAAAAAAAAAGGGAATAGGGATGGCAATAAGAGGATGGGCAAGATAGAAGACGAATGAGAAGGGGGTGAACCTTTAGAACTGCTTTACCATATGATGAAATGGTGGAAATAAATATATCCTTGAATCATAGCCCCCAATGGTTTCGACCGACAAGGTAGTAATGAACGGAAAAACCTTAAAAGGTTGTCATGAGTTTAGGACGCAATTACTACAATTATCGCCGACTCTTGATGAACTGTCATCCTACATTTCTGTCACGATGGGCTGTCAGATAAAATGCCCCAGGGCAATTTAAAAAATTAACCAAGTTAAGCTTGTATACTAAAGAGAAAGACCGGAATATAGAGGGGATTAACCAATGTACGTTTCGAAATGAAAGGAGTATAAGTACAGTCCACTTTCACTGTATGCACCGTATAAGATCGAGCCGAAGACAGAAACAAGAGAGAGAAAAATATCTCGGTCTTCCCTCCCTCTCCTTTCCCACTTCCTGTCTCTCCGATCCAACTTTTCTTTTCCTTTCCCATCTTTCATATAATCAGTCCCACCATTTCCAGAATGTGATCGCGATAAGAAATTGCCTCTTCCTTTCCCCTCACGGACGAACTGTATTTTACTCTACTCGCCTCAATCCAATGGTACATTTCGCCTTAAATATCTTTTTCCGATACATCGCGATGGTTGAAAAAACTCTCGATACCTCCAACATTCGATAGTGGTATCGATGCATCGATCTATCGTGACAACCCTAATTTCTACCGCATAAGTGACTCAGGAAATTTGCAAAGTATTTTGTACGAGCCAAATAATCCCCCCAAATAGCTCTGAGATTCGCCTTCATGTTGGGCTGTAGCCTATAATCAGAAAAATGCTTCGAGTAAGTGAGGCAAGCATGTAGGGTCGTACTTTAGTGGTATAAGTAAGTTGACCATTATCATCACCAGGCGATGTTTCTATATCAAAGTTTGACGAGAAATCAATCAAATGTTCCAAAAGAAATCGAAAAAAAATAAACAGAAGCCACAATAAGGGACATTTTGCGTTATTTTAACTTGGAACTCATTTCCAGCGAGAAAATCCAGAGTCCCATTAAGCACAAGCTAAAAGAACTGACGTTTACGGCAAGAACAATTGGAGTCCAAACCCGAAGGCAACACTCTTATAACGTCACAAAGAAGCAAGAGCCGACGACAGAAAAGAAAGCTTTTGTGCAGTTCTTTATCAATATAATTCTTGACAGTAACTCCTGTTCTGCACTGCCGCAACAAGCGCGGTGAATCAGTGGACAGTGATCGCAAGAGAGATGGACATGGCATTGGACATGGTGGAGACAACGATTAAGGTCCGCGTTGTCTGCTTTCCTTTGTCATTCACACAGCCCGCATCGCCGGGGGAAAAACGCGCGGGAAAAAAGGAAGGCGGAACCGGATTCTTCCCTCTGGCACTTGGCTTCTTTTTTTTCCCCCTGGGTCTGTGTTACCGGAGCCTTAAAAAAATGCGGAGTGTTCACCCAAGCGTCTTTAGAAGTCATACTCCATTATTACCCCCTTTTTATTTCATAGGAATTCCGTGCCGCAAATACACCGAATTCCTTATCGTTAAGAAGTTCGTTTGATCTTTGATTCAGTGAACTCTCGTGGGAGTCTCGACGGGGTGACAGGAAAATGTGGAAGGGTCTGTCCTGCCCGTTGCTTCTCGGCTGCACACTTTTTCAGAATAGTTCTGAGGGCAGACAAGCGACGGACAAGATTATAATTGGTCTTCAAAGTCTTTTACACTTTTACATGTTTCATATTTTACTGATTTTGCAATATGTCTTGGTCTAGGCTGAATGATCCAGAGGAGGAGTGGCATGTTGACCCCATCACTTTTCGAGAAGCGAAAGATGTGGCGGTGGCCAAATGGCATCACGAGCCGTTTTGTCATTGTTGCAGTCGGCATAGACTTCTCCGTAGAGCGTTTCAAAATTCTTGTACTCTACGGTGACGTTGTGAATTTCACGCTGGAATGACTAGCTTAAAAATATATATACCATATGCCTATCCTACTGTAGATAAAGGGGGGAAACAGTATAGGACGGTGGTCCCAAAGCTTTTTGAGGTGAAGACCACAGGGAAACAGTGGTCAACCTGAAGCGGGCCGCATCGAAAAAAAAAAGCCTGCATCTCCTCGAGGTTTGCGAAGTTAAGCATGCAAAAGCGAATTATTAGTATGCCGTATTGTTCGCATGGGAGTAGAACCCGAGCCGCATGCGGTCCCCAAGTCATATTTTTAATACCGCTATTTAGGCACACCTACATGGTGCATGACACTAAAGAACCCTGCACTCTTAGAAGACTCAAAGTATCCCTTCTGAAGTGAGTTAGCGTTTTCATTTGTATACACTAAGTACAAAGACAGCAGAAGAAGCAAATTTATGAATGGATGGCTTTCGTTCGAAAGGTGAAATTAAATTGCTCAGAAACGTACAGGTAGAATCCCGTTACAAATAATATGTTCCAGTATCTACCAACATTTTATTTTTGGGGATTTTAGTAACTTCATGAAGCCAAATACGCCTCGTGGTACAACAGATTCTCCATTCCCTGTCAATACTGCACTTCAGGTTTAAGACCGAGTGATCAGCTCAATCGGCATGGGGAGTCTGTTCTCATATGTGGGAGATATCAACCATATAAGGAAGCAAAGTTTTTGTCAATAAAATTCAAAACAATTTGGGAAATTTTCCCAGAAAATAACCTTCAAAATTCAAGGAAATTCTCAATTGTTTGGCTTCCAGATATAATTAGGTTACGTTGTAGGCAAGACATTTAATTATATATATATTTATTTATTCCAGGAAAATCATTCAAACCAGTGAAGTCTGCTGCTTTAAAACAAAGAAAGGAATTGTATACCTGTATCTGCACACTCGCATATAACATACAAATTCCCAGAATAATGTATGACTTGCAATGTCAAAAAATAATAATTTTGCTGATGTGAAAATGACATGTGCCCATCGTTACCTGAAATCAGGGGCTGGAACAAAATAATTCTCACCCGACGATGTTTTCGTGTAGGTATTTTTTATGTTAATAATGCTACCATGGACCCCTCTAATGAAGATTCTTTTCCCGGGAAGTTTTTCAAATTTCGGGAAGCATCGCGGGCATCCCAGGTTCTACGGAGATTAGTGATTAAGTGGTCACGTGGTCGTTACGTCATGGCAATGGCGGCATGCATTTCAAGAGATGGAGTGCAGTATCGCGAACCTGTGCCTACCTCTGCTGGTATTAATCACAACACTTTCTATTGTCAAGAGTCTATTGCAAGTAGTTGGAAATGAGCGGCGAAGATGACTTGATCGACCTGATTGAAAGGAGGCTTCGATTGAAGAGGAAGATTGAAGAGGAAACGAGAAAGGAGATTGAGGTTTGTACCTGTAGACCTACCCTACAATCCTACGATGACCGGAATACGTCTGTCCTATGATAGGCCTGGTAAAATAACATTCTGTCTCTGTGATGACATGGACCTAAGCTTAGTTCGAGTCAGAGGAAGTGAAAGAGGGCAAAAGCAACCAGAGATCGTTGGGGGGGGGGTTATAGGTGAAGATAGAACGGAGATGGTGTTATCTATAAGTTGGTACAGCTATTGAGATGTATCCAATCGTTCTAACATGTCCAAGTTAAGTGAAGAAAATGTGCACCAATTGGGAAGTGCAGTTCAGATTATGTTTATCTTGAGTTTACAAGGCCTCTTTATGTTGTCTGAAACTACTAAATCTTTAGTTTTCAAAATTACAAGTGAAACTATTTCAACCTTTCTCAGACATATTTCCTGCTGGAAGCACGTGACATCAAACTACTGGAGGCAGACACTTCCTCATTATTTTGATGATCGCTTCGCCACGAAGTTCAGAATTGAAGTGAAAAGAATTACGTCGCATAAGCACGGTGGGAGAGTAAGGATGTGGAATGCCGACGACCTTTCAAGCGCATTAGATTAGGACACTAGAGTTCTGTGACTCTGATGGCTCCGACAATGAAAATGACAAGGACACCGAGAATGGAAATAATTGTGTTCTTTTGCTTCCTCTACCTGGAAATCCATTTTTGGGCTGAATGGCCGTACTTGCCGAGCTACGGAGCTCCTCCTTTCTGAGCAAACAATACAGGAGCCAAAATCATTGGGCGCAGCCTTGACGGAACGACGCAGCTATAAATTGAACCTAGTAGCTCATATGGGGAATAGTAGCTCATAATATGGAGGAATAGTTTGGGAGACATTTCACAATCATTTCCACGATAACAAATCACAGAGGCAAAGGGAAGAGAACTCTAGGTCTTTAGAGAATAGTGAGTTCGGCAGATCCCTGCCCGAGATGCAAGACCTGTGGGAACGGTTTAAGTGTTGTCAGAGAGTCACCTGACACGTTGATGGGGAAGGAAGGAATGGATATGGAATATAAGCGGCCTAGCAGCGTATAACATTGAAACAATATTGATTCAATGATGACTCAACATCCGGACGTTGAACCAATGTTGAATCAATGTTGATTCAATGTTATATGCTACTAGGGCAAAGCGCGGATAGAAAAAGTGGGGGGCACAGGAACTCTAGGAGACAAGGGGATTGTTCTCAGAGAGAACAGAGAAAGTTTTTAAACCTCTTTTCGACTTACTTTTGGTTCTTTTTCTGAAAATTAGGGGGGGGGGGGACACGCGTCCTACTTTTGTTGAAATTGAAAAATTGTGTTGAAATTGAAAAAACGAAGGAACTGGGCCATAAATGTCTCTGTGAACATGAGATGACAATCCCCCACATGCGATGAATTCACAGAATGCATTTACCGGATGATTCTGCTAAATTAGCGTCAGTTTCTCCGGCGTGATCCCTAAGTGAACGCTCCCATATAGCTCCAAGTTTCTCTCTTCTTAATTCCTCTCCAGTTAACGGAAGTTGAAAATCGCAGATGCCTCAGCATGGTCATTCACAGACGACAAGCACCTTCTTTCAGCAGAGCAGTGCTTCTTCATAACTACAGCGATTGAATATTTAGTGAGATGCAAAATGATAATAATAATAAAATTTCGCGCACCACTGAAACATTTCCAGTAATACACACAAGGTTTTTCCCTGTGCATGTTGGATCCATTTAACTACCCTAAGCAGGTTCCAGTCATTGAATTCCGTGGAAGAAAACGCTTACTGGCGTCTCATTTTCTCGACGACGATATGAGTTTCCATTGACACGAGATCTCAAAAATTCCAAAAGAATGACAACAGCAGCACAATGCTCCTAGTAATTGTATGCGGCTTTGATATCCTCATTGTTCATTGTCCCATTCTCTCCCCATGCTCAAGCACCATGGTCAGCAACTTGAAATATGAAGCCTGACTGGCTTTAGAAAATAGAAATTTGTATCGTTTCATGGCGCAGACGTCAGAATTACATTGTTATGAATATTTTAGGATGTAAATTAATTAAGGGGTTCACGCTATTAAACTCAATCATTCACTTGCATGGACGACTCTTCACTGTATTCAAGAGTCCCTTTCTGTGTTCGATATGCTTATGCATGTGGAAGCGGACGGTCGTTTTATTAGGAAGATGACGCCTTCAAGTAGTATGCGATTTTTTAAATTATTTCTCCTGCTTTTATAAATTCCGCGAACAGTGTACGAGGAAAAGGTGAAGTCCGAGTAAAAACCGCTTCTCAAGGAGGAAAAAGTCTACCTTCGAATGCCCCAAGCAAAAGCAAAGTTTTAGCACACAATTTAAACAGTTTAGTAAATCACAGATGATACATCTCTTCACAGGCGATTCTTTCTCCTCAGAATCTTGTTACCATGGTTTTACGAGCGTGATTTCGATGAGTCTGTCTAAAGAAAATATTGGCATTTTAGGCACGTTATAACCACCCTGAAAAACCATCATTTGCATTTTGCCTTTCTGATTTTAAGAGTTGCAAGATTTCGTTCAATGAGGGCCTTCTCGCAATGAACTACAAAGAGGCTCTGCCTTTCCAGAAAAGAGAAAGTTTGCAGAGAAATCGAACAAGTTCCTGCAAGCTTCAAGTTTAGCATTCACGAACTCAAATGCACAAAGAATTTTAGGGGACACCTTTTGTATCTACATGTGCATTGAAAATATCATATAAACGCCTTGAATTAAATTTAACGCAAAAATTCAAAAGCATGAAGTAGTTTTGACAGCAATTTAGTCACTTTATTATATTGGCTACTTTCATCGATCCTCCTTTTCCTCTATGCCTTCCAAACATTCTCTGGCAACGCAGCAACTCCCTTTGTTGTGCTGCCCAGCTCCTAGAGGGTTCGATAATTGCGAGTCACTTCATCTACTAACAAGGTGCTTAATAGCGATGCATGATCTGTTTTAGTAAGAGAAAAGCATTGTTGGCAAGTGTTCGGGAAGAGTAGGTTCCAGGTACACCTCAAAGCAGATATTCAATTTCAACCCTTTACAGTTACTAATGTCTGTTCTCAGGAATCTATTGGACCTGTTTTAGTGAACTGTATTCATGAACTTGAACTGGCTTTGACTTCTTTTGCAGGGAGGATCCAATCGTGGGAGCGTGGAAGTGCGTGAAGGTCAACCTGTACCGACTACGAATGACAGTCATAGCTTCAGAGAAAAAAACCTGTTCCATAACGATCAGCGAGCAGCATTTTACTCATTCCACTTTTTTCATAAGAAGTGAATCAAGGGATGAAATTAGGGAAGCGTCTCAGAGATTCAAGGTCTTGTACTACATAGGTTCGTGTAATTCTTCCATGACAGACCCCGGAGGCGGGGGAATCCCTTTTAACAACCCCATAGTTTTTTATAGTTTTTTTTCTATCATGTGGTTTTTTTTTCGGATTTGGCTCATGCATTTCACCATCCCAAGAATCCGGACGGGGGAAGGATCCTGCCTCCCATTGCAGCTTCCTACAAAGGACTGGTCAACCTCAATAAGAGACCTTGAAAGGGGATGCCTTATAAAAGGGGCCACCGCTTTTCTAGTCACTATTCGCCTCAGCTCCTTAGCCTGCAGGTGCTGTTCTTTTCCGCGCATGAGCGTTTGATCTACTTCGACCAACTCATCTACCTACAATCACGTAAGAACTTTCATATCATCACTGTTTTCCTATCTTTTATTGATGGTATGAACTGGTGATATCCCTCATCGGAGATTCACTGGGGATTAATCAACTTCATGATACGAAAATGAACCACATTCACTTGTGGAAGGAGTATTTAAATGGAGAGGCCAGAGCTGATTTCATTCCCACATATTTCCTTTTTCACCAAATTCCGCATCTCGAATCCAAATTCCTGGTTTGAATCATGTTTCTTTCCCCTTAAAAATTTAAAAGTTCAACGTTGGAAAAGGGGAATTCATCGAATTCGAAAAGCATCGGAATGGTGCTAATGAGCCTCCAACTCCCCTCCACCTCCTCCCCTTTAAACATACGTGGGGTTATCAAAAGTTCTGAGCCTGAGGCACTTCCAGTTGCAATACACCTTTTTTTACTTTAACATGAGAAGACATGTCTATAAAGGTGACTAGCTAAATTTCGTCATTTTCGTCGATTAAAGATAGCTTCTATGATCAATGTGCTACCAAAGTGTCTGCTGAAGGGGTCAACAGATCTTTCAGCAGCTGAGAGGATAGAGTCCTATAGATACGACTTTGAAAGATATCAAGGGAGATCGACTCCTTAGAAGCTAGAAAATTCATCAACAGCACTCATCTCACCTTTTATACCATTTCAGCAGACCCCTTTTTAGCAAATTGAAAAATGATCAAAGAAGCCATCTTTAATGGACAAATATGATGGAATTTTGCCTGTCACCATCAAAGACATCTGTCTTCTCATGATAAGAGTTAAAAAGGTGCATTGCAACTGGAAGTGCCTCAGGCTTCTTGATAACCCCACGTACAAACACGTTTCTCCTCGTTGTTTGCCTCTCCTTTTTGTTCCCTAATGTGAACATTTATTTTTAGTTCACATTCCTTTTCAGGATGAAATTCATCGGACTATTGGCTGCTCTCGTTCTCTTGGCCCTCTGCCTGGTCACCGGAGGAGATGCGCAGAGATTTGGATTCGGCTATGGCAGATACGGTGGCTATGGAAGAGGTTTCGGCGGATACGGCGGTTATGGCAGGGGATTCGGATACGGAAGGGGGTTTGGAGGATACGGCAGGGGATACGGAGGATACGGAAGGGGATTTGGAAGAGGCTTCGGCTTCTACGGCTAATCTCTCCCAACTGCTCGGCAACTGCTCTACCGAATGGTCTTTCCTGCACATCGTTACTACACTCGTTTCTGTAACATGCTGCTTCGAAAATACTTCGCTTCTCTATTTTTCAATAAAAGTTCCTTGCTAAAAGAAAATACTCATGTGTATTGGATGAGCGGTGATTTACGAGGGTTAGCAAAGAGGGAGTGCGGGAGTTCTATGCCTAAAGGCCATGCTCCTTGACTTTAGCAGTCATTTCTTGACTGCGACCAAATGCACCTTCCACACTGGTCGAAGAGCCCCCAAGCCAAATGCAACACAGCTGTGTACAACCTGAGAGCTCGTACTACACCACTTTAGAATATTTTACTGCTTCAGGGAAACAAAAAGCTCTCGACAGTGGTGGGTACGTCCTGTACACACCGAAGACAAGGAGTACTTTTCCCCTTGTCCACGAGAATGTCTCCTGGGCTGTCCAAGTCTCCTCCAAGTCTGTCTAATGTCTCCTTGGTCTGCTAAAGATTACCCCGAGGACAAGATGCAAACTTCAAATAATGCATTTGTATCAGGATATGATAAGATCTACAGGGAAGGAAATAGAAATATGAAGTGCTTTGAGGTGTTCCATGAAGATACCTTCCAATTGTACTCGCTCATGGAGATTCAATGGAAATTATTGGCATCACCTACCATCCGAGTCCTTCCAGTTTAAAAAATCAAGAAAACAACTTGAGTAATATGGACCACAATATTTCCTGTACTTTCGTGTTCGGAAAAGAAATCAATGCTCTAAATTCAACAAAATAGAAAAGCAACTGAATTCTCTGTACTTAGAGAAATGACATGTGCACTTATGGTTGGTTAGGTGCGCATGTCGTTGTCAATAGCGCTCGTAAGCAAAGAGCAAGAAAAGGCCACGCACAAGACAACAATTGTTATGTGCGCGCGGCATATCAATAGGGTTAATTGTGACTCGTGACTGTATACGAGGTAAAATAAATTATCAGCGTCAAACAAGGCCTAAATAAAGACCTCCTAAATTCGAAATGGTGGCGATAGTATTAATTTTAGATGCGTTTTCAGTCCCTGCTGAGATTTTACGCGTCCTTCTTGTTCGGTAATGTATTTGTAAATAGAGAGGCGCCTGAGTCAAAGACGCGTCTGCACAGTTGGAAGCGTAACTTTAAACTTCAAGCAATTAGCCATGTCTCCAGTTACGCATTGGCGAAGATGGTGCATACGTAGACGACCTATGGAAACCCTACGCGAGGTATGCAAAAACTTGTATCCTCTATTGATAGAATGCCGTTTTGCAGATATAAATCATTACATTCCGTGTGTGAGGTACATGCACTTGAAATCCACAGGATTACGCACACCCTGAACGTATGGATGCTGCAACCAGGCTCTTTTACAACATTATATTTACGAGCATTTCAAGAAAGTTTGGATCAGTTGTAGCTCTTCCTTTATGCCCCTCTTACTCAATCCCAGCGCTTTCTTGCTCTGTTGTAGAGTAATAGACAGCAAAGTGGAAAAGGCATGTCAAGGTCACCCTTTCTTCTCTTTTCTTAGTCCATTTTTTCCATCACTCCATGCGAAGTCGTGACGCAGTTCATGTCGCTTTTTTTTGCAGCATGTCATCTTAGTGATGTCAAATAACTCTTTGAGAAAGATTGAGTCCTCGTCCGATTGCACTCACTTCATATGATTTTATAAAAGCGTCAAAACAAGTAGCACCAGGGTTAATGAGCCAACGTGCAACATCAAGTTGACGGAAATGTCACCGTGCTATGATGTAAATGCGCGTATTGAAATTTACTATAACCTCCTTACCTATAAAATGCAGTGCATTTCGCATATGACGGAGAACCCAATTTCTTTCCTTTAAGGCATATTACCTGGTGTCCTTACCAGGTGCCTATGCAACGACAAAAAAAATTTGCAGAAATAATGTTGCCATTAAAAGCTGTTGCCGTTAGTTCACACTAACTTCAAATAGTTGAGGGCGACTCGAAGCAGAAAAACCACATGCCATTTTCCAAAAGGAGAACTGGATTGGGTTGGCTTAAAGATGGCTCCTGCATTGTCTAGACCTAGTCTAAATTGTTTGAAAGAATCCATGATTTAAACGACAGATTCTACGATTTCGTACCTCTAGAGCAGGGGTCGGGAACCTATGGCTCATGAGCCAAGTTTGGCTCACGAGTCGAAAAGTTTGGTTCATGGAGTCATGGCTGAAAATCATGGTTGTTCCTCATTTTTCTCATGTATCAAATTCATATGTTTGTTGCCAACTTCATGAAAAAATTATGTTATTCTGATAATCTTTCGCTCACAAGCACTTAGCTCAATCTTAATATGGTTCAAATGGTCAAAAATGTTTCCGACCCTTGCTCTAAAGGAATTAATCTGTCAAAAAATTTTCTGATTGCAATTAAGTTTAAGCTTGTAACTTTTCTATAGTGCATAGAATTAACTGAAATTTTGGGGGCAATTAGATGCAGGTTGAGCCATACATTCAACTGAATTTCCATTCAACTAACATTCTTTACCATACAACAACCTCCCTATCGTCAGGAAAAGTCAATTGTTGTTTATGTGCATCTTGTTACCCCCATTTTTCCTTCACTTTTGACGTTGGGTCTGGAAAGTGTGGTAGGCACCTGACGAAAAGTTAGCCTTCATCCTCCGGGTTGATCAATCCCATAGAGGGCATAATATTTCCTCGTTTCTCTATTCTCCTCATTTCACTACATCTTCAATGGCCACATAGCTTTGTCATCATCCTTCAGGCCTTTCTCGGGACCTCCTTCACTCTTCATGCCTATCCCAATTTTAGAAGTGATCACTGGTGTATTCGGCAATTTCCATAGAAAGAGATATGTCGTTGGATAGGAGATCCCAACTCTGCGACATACAGCAGGTACCAATTTTCCCACGAAGACGTACATCTAGGATGACATTCCCCACAAGCTACTATTTTTTACTATTTTACTAAGCGAAAATTGTCCTAAAAAATATGTAAGACAGCAGAATGTAAAGGCAAACACATGCAAAGAAATATCGAAGAGAGAAGAGTGGAGTATGATAACGTCAATCATGCACTTTTTATTTTAAGTCTTTACGGTGGCAAGGACCTCGTTGGAAAAAAAGTCGGAATTACGAAATACCGGGAAAATTCGTCAGTCTGGAAACACAAGGGAAAAAGGTATCTATATAATAATACCTTTGTTTGTCTGTTTGTCCGGGAACTCATCTCCCACTCATCGGATCCGAACGAATCCGGTAACAATGGTAAGCTTAGAACATCGGAAAGCTACAGATCCCATTTTCGTCGCTTTGCGACTAAAACTGAGAAACTTCGACATACACTTTCGCAAAGAGGCGGGGGCCAAATTTGTGGCTCAGTGGAAGCGTGTCGGACTCCGGAGACGGGGGACCACGGTCCGAAACCAGGCGGAATAGGACCTTTCCCCCCCAAGTCTAGGCCGCTGCGTTCTTAAAATCGGAGGCCCCTCGAGCAGGAAGCATTGCCGTCTATGCATGGGAAACGTTATACAATCTCAATGGTAAAAGCCGAATCTGGGCGCTGCTTCCCTGTAGTCACCATGAGGTAGAGGGGGGCGCGGAATATAAGTGATAAGCGCATGAGAGAAGCCAGGGAGTGCGGTGGTGGCGGGATGCTCCATGAAATAATGCGAAAAAATGTGATCCACGGTCCATGCGGAACTCTTTCCATCAATACCATCTACACGGAGAAAAGAACCTGCAAGAAAGAGTTTCGTAAAAAAAAAACTTTTTTGCGGAGACACAAGGAAACTGTGACGGCTACCTATCCTTGCTACCACAGGAGAGACAGCAGGAGAGTAGCCCCAGTCGGTCGACAAGAGTTGGACAACCAATGAGGCGTTTCGTACAACCCCTGGCCTCTCGCCCCAGACTTCAGATAAGTTCTTCCCATCGTTCAATACGGCAATAAGTGCAACATCCTTGCTACTTCCCTGAAATGAAGCTGCCAGCAACAGGAGTGCCATGCCGACCTCAATTACGCCCATTGGTCGTCCGCCTATTTTCGCCCATTTTTCACCACTTAATGGCTATCTCTGCTTCAATACCATCCCATTACAAGATTAAGTTTCCATGTCAAAGCATCGAAACGACAAAACATCGAAACGACTGAACATCGACGGCAAAACATCAACGAGACGAAACATCGACGTGACAAAACATAAGAATAAGCTTCCTTTCACGTGGAGGAGGACGACCAGGCTATGTGCCATTGATGGTCAGAAAAGACTTCGGTTTTATAATTATTCATAGTGATTCATTACTTCATCAAAGACTGAGTTTCTCTTTCTATGGGGGAGATTTTGCGGAGCCAATATTTGAGATACAAGGCTCGAGTGATTTCTTGAGTGACTTCTGAGTGACCTATTTTATTAATTTTTCTGCACCTTTGATACAAAGAAATAATGAATATTCAAAACCATCGGAAATTTTCTCAAATGTATTTCAAATTGTCAAAAAATGGAAACATGGTGACGCAATGAGCTTTTGCAACATTTCAATTCAAGCCAACAACGAAAAGAGATACATTTTATCTACTTGCTTAGTTTAAAACAATGACCAATTAAATGCAAAATGTCCAATCTTGCCATTTTCCACTCATTTTGACTGCTTACGTTTCCTGTTTTATATAGGATAAGAACGCGAAACAATTGTCAAATACAAACTCTCTCCAAGTTCTTCTTGCTGATGTTTGACTTATGCTGTTACTTTACATTTTAGAGTTGGTGCGGTTACCCTATCTGGTAACTTGCAATTTTCTCTCCTAAAATATTTAAAACTTCTTTTCCAACGATGGGAATCCAAGCAACAGGTCTGTGTTTATTTTGAAAATGACCAACGAATAGCCTTGGTTCCGATTTTTTACGGTTTCAAATAACAGTGAGCAGGAATTTGACATTTCTCTTATTTATGGTTCTATACCATGTGCAATATAGTGCTAAATCCGAGACCTTGAGAGAAGCATTAGACTGTCCTTGACTGTCCTTACAATTTAGCAAAATTGGCCTTTTTCTCCGGTTCAGGATTTGTGTCATACAGTACTAAATAATTTCCCCAAGATCTGCATTTACTATTTTACGGAAATGTTGAACCTGGGAAAGAAGTTCGACTATGGTCTCCTTGCAGTAAGAAAAAGAATTATCATAGACATTTAATTCAAACGTGTACCTACTCTGAAACAGGAAAAGAGGAAAAGGAATTATGGGAATTTGTATTATACAACTAGTTGTGCATACTAAAAAAAAACTAGAAACTAGAAGAAAAAAACTAGAAAAAGCATAGTACTCCTTAAACATTTCCTACAGCGCCAGCACTGAAAGTGGACTACTCCTGACATCTAACAGATGAATAGAAAGACAACTACTTTAGGAATTAATCGTCAGATGTCGCCTCCTGGCGACGACTGCGTGCTTCGTGAAACTTCTTTCCTCCAAACTCTTGATTTAGTTAATATTGATACAGTTGCTGCGTTAGCCTTGACATATCTCTGATGTCAAGGTGGTATAACAAGATGGCATGATATGCACAGTGGAGTAGACTCACTTTTTACCTATGGAAATCTGAACTTTACATATGGCATGGAGAAAGCCTAAATAGGCATATTTCCGACGTGTCACGTGCACAGCGCTCAAAGGTTGGCGAGTACACGCTAATAATATTCAGGCAGTGCTGAATTGTTCAGCAAAAGACAGGTACAAGGTGCTTATATTACCAGTTAACCCAAAAAAATGCACATTGTTAAGTGCATAATGGCTATCACTCCCACAACACATCACAACATAAGTTGGAAGTGGCCACCGTCATACTCAATACACAAGTGTGCACGGCGAAGCATGTTACTGGGCATAAACTGTAACACCGCTCGCTGAATGTTGAACTCATTTTCGGCAATCGCATGATTTCTATGGGATTATGGCCTCCGCGCTCAGCTGGTTTATCATCACCAGATTAATTTTTGTGCGGCTAAATTAAAGACCAGGCATATGAGAACAATCCCTGCACTCTGAAAGAGTTGGAACACAACATTACCTCCGTTATTGCCAACATTCAATCAGCGGTTTTACAGTCTTTGTCCAGCTACATAATAAGAGCACTTGTGTATTGAACATGGCGGTGGCCACTTCCACCATATATTGTGACATGTTGTGACTATGATTGTCATTTTGCACTTTACAATGTCCTGATTCTCACATCACCAAATTTCATGCATCTCTGAATTATAGTTCCTTTTTAATTGGTATTTATTTGAGTTAACTGATAAAATAAACACCCTGTATAATGACATCACAACTCCTACAACGCGGGCAAGTCCTTACCTTGTATTACCTTGTAAAGTTTCTTTTTAACGCTAGTATATACGTGGCCTAACATGAGGCCATTGACCTGTCGCATGAGACCCAACTGAGTCTGAATGCTTTAAATTTGAATTTGCGTCTTTAGGAGCCATGGGAAAACTAGGGAAGCCACGAGAGAGAAAACATGGCAGTCTGAAGCCCTTGGATGTTGCTGATGTTCACAACCTCCTAACCATTGTCTTGCGCCCAGGAACAATGTCATGAATATCTCCTCACATTATGACTGACCAGATTGTTGTGTGATGATTTAATGGTTTTAATCTGACCCTGTTTACCAGACAAGTGCTTGAATTTCGATTGTCGTGGAAATAACTCTAAGGGATTTAATCTATCCTAGAGTAACTGCGCTCGGCACAAGTTGCGACGGTTCACATAATTCATCGGGTTAGCAAAAAGCTCTGCATCCACCCTGGACGCTCATATAAGCAGAATAAACAAGCTTTGGATCATAATAGACTGAAGCGATTTTTATACCTCTCATGATACCTGATCATGATAGGTATAAAATGTTTCTGCACATGGCCAACTTATCAAACCTATCAAACGTATCATATGATACCCCCCAAAATAGCTATTTTATCAGTTTTATACGTTCTTGCATACCAGTCCATATCTACACATACCACAGAGGGGAAGGAGGAAATATGACATAGTTCCACGATAACTGCGCTGAAGTTACGATTGAACTAAGGGTTGATAAAGCAATAGAGAAAACGCCACTTGAAACAAATAGGCACGAATACGAGCGTGTAAGGAAGACATGCACAAGGATGATTTAAGAGTAAAAAAGTTCTCTAAAATCAAGCAGACCTGGTCAACACATACAGCAGTCACTAAGGGTAAACCTTTGGTATGTCCGGCAACTCTGAAACTCGACGACAATCCATAAGATACTGGCGAAATAAATCATAAATAGAAAAAAGCACTTCGCAAGCATCTTTTGGGTAATTGTGCCAAGCAGAGGAGAGAAAATTGGCAGAAACTGACAAATGTTATAAAGCAGGGGTGTCAAACTCAAATCGGTCGGCGGGCCACATTCCTTACCCTGCAGATGCCTGCGGGCCACACCCATAATTTTTTACCGAAATTTGTGCCAATAATCAACATGAGCAGAAAATTCAATGTATGTTTGACACCCCTGTTATAGAGGATACTAATACTAGACTGAGGACGAAATTATTAACGCAATAAGGACAAGAGAATTCCAAAATAAACGAAATTACAATTCGTAAGATTCGTAAGTTCAATTCGTAAGCTGGTGGAAATTCAGATATAAGACACATTTGAGGCTCATTCGATGGTGAGTTTTCCTCGAAATGAGGGCGTTTTCTGCTAACGTTCTCACACACGTGTTTTTTGTGCGAAGACGTGTTATCCTCGTTACCGTAATGGATCAGTGACATGGACTGTGAATTACCAAAAAAATTCAATGGATAGGGTTTACAGGACTAGAAGTTGGGAGTCTTATTCAACTAGACGTTGATTACTCGCACTTTCTGATACATGCCAGGAAAGTAAGCGTAATTGTAATGAATTTCATGATATAACCCCAGGCGAAGAAGTCCATAGGTGTGAGATCGGGAGAGTTCGCTGGCCAGGAAATAGACCCCCCCAAATCTACACCACGAGGGCCCAATCAAAGAAAAGGTGTATGTCGAATGACGAAGTGACAGACCTAATAAACCGCATACAGGAAGCATTCACCAGCCTCACGCTGGAAGTGTTAGCGAACACGTGGACGGCACTCTCAAACTGCAGGGAATTGTGTCGCCAGCAAGACGGTGGACATGTGGAGGACTGACAGATATTTTAACAAAAGACCTCACCACAAAAATGTATTAATACAAGTAGTGAGTTTATGCACGGGCAGTTTCATGGCAATAAAGTACTTTGTTACTGAATTATGAGAAATTATTTTGGGTCACACACATTGATATTTACGAATTGAAGTTTTCGTGCACTGTAATGTGCCTGTATATTTACGGTTCGGTTCAAAACGATCATGGCAGCTTCTGCTATCTATCTGCAAGTCAAGGAACTTTAATGAGGAACATTAACACTAGGACTCAGTTTAGGTGATGAAATGCATTTATTATTTACACAGGGTCTAGCTGATCTGTTAGCTGTTAGCCGTGGCGGTTATACATTGTTCGTACAGAAGGAGGCAATGTGATAAACAATAAGGGATCTAGATTGGATAAAATTTGATCAGTATTTCAAGATGATCTATATACCTGGCGGGTATGGCGGAGAACGATTCATAGCCATCACTTTTACTTGCATTTGAAAACACAAAACTTGAACAATGTGTTTTCATTGGACAGAATATTTAGGGAAATGGTAGTTGAAAAGGTGAATGGTAAGATTTTGCGTGTCTACCTCAGCAATTATTACAAAATTAAGATTAAAATTGGCATAAATCAGTACTATCTATCCAATTCATTTAATGGATCGCTCAAAAGTTAAATTAAACCTGATATTTTAATTTTTTTATTTTAATATTATAATAAATCTTCGCAAATGTTGCAACTGAATCTTTCCAAGCATACTTCGGAACTTGTTTTAAAAATAAACCAAAGGTTTTATCTTGGACATAGCCTCTGAAACATCAAACTATACTATTATAGAAAAGCCTCCGAGTCGCTAAGAAAGCATTCCCAAGGGCAAGGCGCACGCTAAAAAATTCACTCAACAGGTTAATGAATAGGTTCCGCGGAATTCCCCTCGAAATAAAAGCGTGGGGATTCCCCCTCGAGTAATAGCTTTACTTTACCGCAGCAGAGACCTTCTGTTCTTAATAATGCAAGGCGTCACCAAGGAAGCTGGAAGGGGAGGGATCCTATCTCCACCCATCGAGCATCACTGTATAGTATTGGCCAGGAAATGGCCTTGAAACCAGGGATAGAGTATAAAAGAGATCGCTTCTTTTCACGGTCACTTGTCGCCCTCAGCCTCTGTCTGAACGGACTCTTTCATCGCCATACACGTGCATCTACGTCGCTTCCTTCATCCATTATCACGTGAGCATTTTCATATCTTCGAACCCACGCCATCTGTTTTCATGTCTTGCCGTGATAATACATTTTGCAATTATCTGCAAAGTGTAGAATTTGCATGATTAAAATAATAAAAAGTTTGGAAAAGGGAGGAAAATAATATTTTTACTGCTTGGAATAGGTCTCCACGTCAAGTCGTAACGTTAGATCTTTTCTCTCTTCTGGTTCTTATGATGCAAGCCTTTTCTTTTTAACTGAAATTAAATTTTTATGTAAGTTTGTCTGATCCTCTTTTTCACACATTTATTGCGGTTTCCTTCAGGATTACTAAATATCCTAAAAATAAATTGTTTCAAGTTTACTCTTGATCTGGTTATTGTCATCAGCGTTAACTGCATTTCATGTTTTCTTAAGAGGGCCATCATAAGTAGAAATACATAAGAAAAGGCATGGCACAGACAAGTCCACAATTCTTGCCTTCTTTCCTACAGTAAAACTTAATACGCTCAGGTTCAATGTTATAGTTCTTTTCCATAGTGTTACTATAGCCATTTTTCCATTGCTGATTGATCAGCGATTAGAAGTGAGGTAGGGAGTAGTGATCACTTGAGGAGTTGGAGAAAAGTCGACTTCTGGCCATGTATACTCCTTGGGATTATTTTTCTACCAGCGTCCTCCTCATTAACTAAATTAACCATTCATATTGTCCTCTAAGTAATTCATCACCTCTCTTTTTTCCCCATACAGAATGAAATTCGTTGGACTCTTCGCTGCACTCTTTCTCCTGGCCCTCTGCCTGGCCGTCGGTGACGCGCAGAGATTTGGATTTGGAGGACGCGGATTCGGTGGACGCGGATTCGGAGGATTCGGCGGACGCGGATTCGGTGGATTCGGCGGACGCGGATTCGGTGGATACGGCGGGCGCGGATTCGGTGGATTCGGTGGCAGACGCTTTGGCTTCTTCGGCTAAACCTCTCTCAACTTCTCGTCAAACAACGCCATGACTCACCTAGTAGCGCATCTTGATTCCATGCTTTTCTGCCACACATAGCTTTGCACATCCGTTGTGGCTCTTTTCTTTCAATAAAAGTCTCTAAATGCTACAAATGTGATTACAATTCTTGAAACCTCTTCTTAGCACTTGACGCTGGATGACCTACAGGATGTCCAGGAAACACCTTTAGCACTTCAGCCACACATATTTATATATGTGTAGCTTTTGTAAACAGTGCAAACGGAAACTAGATATGCCTAGAATTGTAAACGAAGGATTTTTAATCTCTCCCCATTTAGATATTCACACATAATATATTTTCCATGATTCTGAGATATTCTTCTATTGCTTTCACTGATTAAGAAGCTTATAAGGGGTTGGAGTAAACGTCTCATTGCTTTTTTCAAGGTAGATCAGAGAGACAATAATAGAAAACACTACCCCATGGTTTGATTCTAGAAGCAATTTTCCTTATTTTCCTCTGGGATCCGATTTTACGTATTTGTAGTTCTTGATATTTAGGCGTGATCCCGACTCCTTTCCTCTTCAATCTGGACAGCATTATCAATGTGAGAAAGAAGAAAGATACAATATGACTATCACAGGAATCCCTCTTATCCATAGAAACCAAATTTCTTTGAAAGAAGAAATAAATAATCCATTACAACAACATAATGTGCACCATTGGTGAAAATGGACCTGCGTTAACGTAGGTTAACCTCAGTTAACCTCGTGTGTTAACATACGAAGGCGACACATGCTAACGAGGGCGTCAACATAAGTCAACCTAGGCTAACCTAACCCAGGCAGCACATGTATGTTTAATTCGTATCAACTTGATGTGGACACATCCACAACATGCAAGTGGATGTGACATGAACTCACGTTCATATTTACCAGGCCATTCCATCAATAACTTGTCAATTGTGTACCTCTCCACCAAAATCAATATTGACACATGAATTTAGCAAGAAATTCATGTTGGTATTTACAAGGTCATTCTATCCCAAGTAACACCAGAACGCGTAATGAACGTTCAATGAACGCGTTGCCAACGTTCTACGAACGTCCTCGAAAGCGTTCCTTGACTGTTCAAATGTTCGAAATTTAGAGCGATCAAAAACAGTTCAAATTATGCATTCCCCGAATGCAATTATTGTGATAGGAAGTACTGTCGTTCTTCATTCGGGAATAAAGGCATCCCAAGCTTAGGGTGCGAGCGAGAATCCTTTCTTAAGCGCTACTCTATCGCCGATATATGTATTAGAGGAGTTCCTCCTCTGCGCCGGAGACGCATGCGAAGGAAGACTTAGAGAACGGGATTTCTCAGACGCCACAGATGTGACTTATTTGTAGAATGATGAAATGAATTATCTTCGACTCTTGATAAAGTCAACTTGGAAATTGAACCACTCCTGGAGGAGAATGAAGGTACTTTTCATCATGCATGAAATTCTCGTCATATTGACGTAGTATTAACATGAAAGAGTCAATAGGGGCCGTTCAAAAATTACGTAACGCAAAGGGGGGAGGGGGGATCAGACGAAGTGTTACGATTTGTTACAGGGAGAGGAGGTGGGTTTGCACGAATGTCACGTAACAAGTTTTTTTCATTAAAAATAAATAAATTATCGACTGGAATTTCTTATTAGAAGGGTAATTGCTTAGTTTTAAAAAAAATCACACACACGACACAGAACCAACCCTACTACCCACCCGCACCCACCACCTTTAATAACAGTGGAGTGGGCATTGGATGCGTGGGAACGTCTGTTGACTTCCTTTTCCCCTGTTGCGAAACTCGCAAAGTCGCAGTTTCATGCCTGGACCTACCCAGACAGGCTAAACAGGCTCAGTTACCCTTTGGACGTTGCCCTCATTCGTTTCTCTCTCGGCATCGCAATCTTTATTTCCACCATTCTACCCTACATTTCCCCGTCTCCTTTTACTCTTTTTTTTTGTCTCAAATGGGTGACCACCATCAATCAAGGTGAACAAAGACAATGGAAAATTATTTCTTGAAGAAGGAACCGAATGAAAATACGGTTTCAACTTTCCTTTCCTTTTTTAAAACATTTTAATCATCTCTCAATGTGTGCAATCCAGAGTGTTAGTTATAAGTGTCTAATAAGCAAGTTTCTTTTTCAACTGCATTTTACTTGTTTATTTATATCATTATTTTTAAAAATTATGGAGAGAGGGGGGGTCATAGTTTGTCACGTAATTATTTTGGGGGTAGAGGCTTTTGTTACGGAGTGTTACAAGTTGGAGGGGGGGAGGTCAAAAAAGTTCAAAAATCACGTTACGTAATTTGTGAACGGCCCCATAAGTGTGCTATTTGGGAAGTTCATGGAGTTACCAACCTAGGTTAACCTATGTTGTTCCATTTTAACCTATGTTAACCCATAGATTAGCATATGGTGCATTTTTGAAAGGGTTCTTCAATTTAAACCAAAATAAAGAATCTTTTTTAAAATAAATAAAAAATAGGTTGAAGCGTTATAGTTTTTTCCAAGCAAAATTTCAGGTAAATTTGAAGACTCGACACTGTTCATGGACATATTTCATATGTTCATATTTCCGCAAAATGCCTTAAATTTATTGTAGGCATTCTGCATTAGATACATGAAAATTGCAGGCAAAGCCAGTCTAATGTTTCAGCTGTCCATGAACGGTGTCGAGTCTTCAATTTTACTGTAAATTTTTAAGGGGAGCTCTGGGAGCATTTTCAATCGCCTCTTTTCGTCTTTTGTCACTGGAGAAGTGAAGAAGTGAAGAGAAACAAGTTGCGTAATGGTAAGTTCTGTTGCCATCCAATTAGTTGGGCAATATCCCATATTTCTCTTCTCCCCTCCTTCTGGTCATACTGGAATAAATCCACCTATAGGAAGGATAGCCACCTGGTTCCCAACCCACCTCCTTTCGTTAGTCACCCACCAGGCGTTCAGCCCCAACATTTTGTAAGGGATATACAGTTGAATTTGACTTATGTTGGGCCATTAGCATTCGTGACCGTAAGCGTTAGTTTGCATTAGGTAGCTCTCGAATAACTACCGAAGTCAAAGCATCAACTGCCTGTCGAAATGCCCAATCTTATGCATGGTTTACAGGAAATTTTGCGGCATAAAAGTGATTATTTGGGAGAGAAAAAAGTCCCCGATATCTCTATGAGGCAGTAGAAAAAAGCGTTCGGGAAT
Organism: Darwinula stevensoni; assembly: GCA_905338385.1. NCBI lineage: Eukaryota > Metazoa > Arthropoda > Ostracoda > Podocopida > Darwinulidae > Darwinula > Darwinula stevensoni. The sequence goes on along the minus strand of CAJPEV010000548.1, from coordinate 52,985 downwards.
AAAAAGTTCGCCTTTGACGGTGATATGAACATCAAGTTTTACATGGTTACAAAGCATCTAGAGTGCAAGTTCCTGAATCATGATGGGTAGAATCGCGTTTCTTTATTTACTATGAGAATATTTACTTTGAAACTGGCTTTGTGTTCTTGTTATAGACACATCAAGAAGCACGTGTTATAGACACATCAGGATATTTCATTTTAGCATAGCGCGCTGGGCGTGGTTCGCGCATCCCCTCGTAAGCATTAGGTTTAATTTCTAGGTCCAAATCCATGGCAGAGAGCGCCGACGTGCCTGGAGGACCTCACGTTCAGTGACGGATCCCAACACCTGGGGGGACGACCGCGCCCTTATGATTCATATGAAGGGCAATCCAAAAATTTCCAGTTTTTTTCATCTAGCATCAGATCCTCTTGGAGCAGAGCCAATATTCTGGTCGAAAGGATATACTGCAGCAGTGACGATAATTTATGCAAGTGCTTGGGGTATATGCCATTTCTTGTCATTGTCATGGCATTTTTGGTCGAGGTCATTTCAGCGTTCTGACAGATCCTAACCTGTGAGAGGAGACCTCAAATCTCATATATTGCATAACAAACTTATTTCGTACCTATAATTGAAAGCAGCATTTGCAATGCCCGACTGTTACAGACCCAAGAACCAGCTTTTAGTTTATTCGTTCCAATTCCAGCAGACGAGTTGATAATTCCTTCATCCCAACTTGAGGATCTGAAATATAGTGAATATATAATATTATTGAAAATATACATAGAATGATATCCAATTAGATCCTATTCTCTGAGAGAGATTATATAAATCGAAGCTAGAGTTTTGTGTTTTCTTCACGAGAGGTTTATTCTGTTCTTAGATATTTTTTACTTTAATCCACAAATATGAAGAGGAAAAATTCTCCGGAAACTGTAAGAGCTCCGACGCCATTTCATGAGAAAACCGTTGCATCAAAAAGTCGGTAGCTGGTATCGTTGACAACACGGATGATGGTCAATGGAGTAAACAAATTCACAAATATTGCGACTTTTCATGAATGCAACAATAAGAAACAAGACCAGCTCGGTCTTGGTAGCAGGTGTGAAAATTCCGCGGGTATGTCCTGTGGTATTGAGATGTAAGATTAGTAGATGTGAGCAATGAGGGCATTCTCATTAGCATACAAATGCTCGCTCAGCAGTCCAGGATCTCAAAAAGAAGCTAAGAATGCGTGAAGGACGCCTGTCAAAAAGAAAGGAGGAGAATGAACGATTACAGGAATGGTGACCCTGAAACCAAACAGAGAGAAAAAAGAGAATAGTCAGTTGGGAGGGGAATGGCCACCAAGGAATACGACCACTTCATCGTACGTGTCATTTTGAGGGAATGTGGCTCATCAAACGGTGAGATGATAGTACGTTGAGCAACACTCGATAAGGCATGAGGTTGTGCGACCAAGATGTGGGTAATTTTTCGTACCATGTTATTGATGAGAGTCATATAAAAAACAAGGCAATGCAGTCAACTCAACTGCAGCTGCCACTTGGCGGGGGCAGGTGGGGAAGGTAAGCGTACCCTTTCCTAGAAATTTGAGTGCAAAGGATGGAGGATGACATGGAATAGGGAGACTTTCTCCTTCAAACAGTAAAACTCTGAAGCCTCTGAACGGACTGTGCCTATACATCGGGTCCACTGGGGGGCCAGTCATTGGGGAATTACATCAGCTGGAAAGCAGGATTCAAAGTCATACGCTGGCTGCCAAGATGAAGCAGAAGACGGATCACAAAGTTTTTTAACGTGCTATGTGAAAAGCCAACGGAGAAAATAATAAATGACTTTTAAAAAGTCGAACAATTATGAGCAGTGCACAAGAAAAGGGCAGATGTAAACTTTAAAAATCTCTTGAAAAGTGCACAAAAAGTTCAGTATGAAATAGAACGATTTTTTAAAGAATTTTTGTAGATTTTTGTAAAATAAAATTTGAGAAAGTCAAGTATATTTAGTTCTCTGACATTTTTCAGAGAAAACACTGTGTAAAAACTCTTTGCCCTCTGTTTTGAGCTCATTCAATAAATATAGCGCCTTTGTCAGAATTTGTCGCGATATTCCATGTACACTAAAGTGGTAATAACTGGGAAAGGAAGTTTAGGAAAGGAGCAATGACCTTCGGTGCGCACCTCTAGTTCTCAAAAAGGAGTAAAGGGAACTTGATATTCGAAAATTTAGAGACTGGATTGTATTGGAAACCTGAATCCCTTTGGCATTCAGACAGTGAGAATGTATCAAAGGTGTTGAGTGTGTACATCAATTCTATCGTCACAGTCATCAATCTCGAAGGGTGCTGTAAACACGTGCATTGACAAAATGTGCTTTGTGCGAATCGGTCCGACTCTTTAAGAGTCTTTAGGAATCTTTAAGACCACCTAATTTCGCTTGTAATGGTCCAGTTTTTTCCCCCCGGAGTATCACTCCTTCATCTTGTCTCTATCCAAAAATATTTGACAACATACCTGTATCCAACGAGAAGCATGCAAAACTGGAAGATTGGTTCGATAGAGGCCTACGTTCTAAAGCCAATATAAAAATAATTCTATGAAAAAAAAAGGACGAGTCTTCACGTCTCTGGAAAGAAACTAAGCGTATCGGCCAAAATATTCAATTTTAAGCTGTATCTTTCCAAACTCCAACTTTAAACGGTATAGGACGGAGTTGTTCCCTCTCTTTACATGTCAGAGGCGCAGAAACTAGTTCAGGACCTTCCATGTTCTTTCATCGGTCCCGGAAGTTGAGGCTGCATTCTCAGCGGCCTGCAACGGGTTCGTCAACTGCCCTGGAAACTTCCCTCCAGCCCCGTAAACGATACCATGAAATTGTGCTTAACGAAGTCTATTTCGCCGTAGCTGGTGGATCTCTTTCGTCGCTGGAAGTAGAGCCTTAGTATTTATCATCTCTTCCATGGCCATCGCCTTTGCGGCTATTAGGAAATGCAAATGACACCACCCACGGCCACTAAGTCGTCAGGCGCGTCGCACATACTATGATGTTTGCATTTAGTGAGAGAACTTGTGAGGTGCCCTACGTAGGCTTTCCTTATTATATTCCAATTTTTTTTATAGCATTGCATGACAAAAAAAAAGAGTAATCCAGCCCCCTCAGAACTATTTGGTTCTCATTGAGTGAATATAGCCAATAGTATTGCCAATGTCGGCTTAATAAATATTTTTTGTTTCTGTCAAAAAAAAAACTAAATCATATGTGCTAAAGAGATTATGACAAAATGACAGTCCGACGGAGAGGTCATGCAACGATTCATTCCATCAAATGAACCACGGTAGGACTGGAATAATTCCCAACCGTTCAGAAAACGTTATGTCGTGGATCAGTGTCTTGTGGAGACGTAAAATCGCCACTGAGAGCATCCTGATTTTCCACAGATGACAACTTATTCGCAACTAGAGCCAGAGCTAGAGCCAGAAAAAATTCCCAAGTAAATATTTCCCTCAATATAGAATCAAACCCCCACATTTCTTCGCCCCGCAAACTAGAAGGGAAGACGATTCGAGACACAAACAATTATTTTAAATTGCGGGATCAGAGGCTTCCCAACGCTGTATGATTTCGGTGCGAATCACCTGTGAGAATGACGACTTTATATTTTTTTCTTGTGGAATCGTTTTATTTTGAATAAGGATTGATTATACACTGCGCATCAGTTGGAGTAGATATTTTAGATTTCCTCGTTTAAAAGTAACTTGGATGCATTTTTGTGTTGAAACGAATGTGGAAATTTTGTGGAAATTCATCTCAACGTATTATTTACAACTCTACAGATTGGCAAATTAAAAACATTTCTTCTCTTTTGACACATTATAATAACAGCTAACAGCGGAATTCTTTAAAACCCAAAATACAAAATATCCACTTCAATTGATGCGCAGTGAATGTCGGGGCTATCGATAATTGCCTTGCCCTGTTTCCACAAAAAACTCTGAACTTTCCTCGTGTTTCCTGAATAGGCATGGCTCATTCTTTTCCTTTCCTTGATCAGAATTAATTACTGCTATAATGACAAATGGCATTTACTTCATCTTCCTTCCATTTAATATACCGGCGAATGGGTAACTTGGGACAAAACTTACATGCCCAACTGTTTTCAAGAATCTGAGTGATTTTTTGCGAGAAATGAAGGTAGTCAGGAACCTGACCCAAAGATTTTTAAATCGAAGTGTGCGGCGAAGCAATATTTCTACAGCTGCCAGAACAACTTTTCCCTTTACCCTTAGGCTTAAAATTAATATTCTTATTTTCACGATTTTTCAAAATGTAGACAATATTTTTCCCCTCAAGGAGTACGATACACATTTTCCGTCCGTTATACTATACCTCCATCTCTTCGATTTCTCATTCTGTTAAGCATGAAGGTGACCTTTTCTGTCGACTTGTGTATGAAGGCAAGGAATTCATTTAATAGAAGGACCGTGAAGGTCAACGTAATGTAATTGCTGCAACTACGCATGACGTTCGTTACTCTGAATAGTGCAATTCCATTATCAGCTATCACTTGTTTCAAATTTCCTGATTAAAACCGTGGAAAGAAATAGGAGACTCGTAGAGCATTAACGTTCTGTACTTAATCAATTACGCAATGCGCAATAAATTTGCAAAAATTTTGAAATGAAAGACTCTGGCCTCGAGAGGGAGAGTCTCCCTTGAGAACCGCTTTTAGAGCTTTCTTTCACCGCAATGTGGCTTTCTGTTCCGGATTATGCAAGCCTCCATCCGAAGAAGCTAGAGCGTGGAAGGATCCATTCACTTCCCATTGAGGACTTCTGTAAAGGACTGACCAGGAAAAGGCCTTCAAGGAGGGATAGAGTATATAAGGGTTCTCCAGTTTTTGCTTCCATTCCATGCCCTAAGCCCTTTTGCCTGCCATATCTTCAGGCGTGACTACATCGCACCCTACATCATCGTTCACGTGAGCATCTTACCATCAAAACTATATTATTATCTGCTTTATGATCTTGTCGTGATCGTTAATCCTACTAATCGGGGTGTCTTTCCGCATTAGAAAACATGAACAAGCTCTAGTCATGCTTGCGTCCTTAAACATGTATTGCTCCCAGCTGAATTGCAACCTGGAAATAATTCTCTGATTATAAATCATGAGTGCATTTGTTATTTCAGAAAATCTGAGATTTGTCTCTCTCTCCAATAGACCTAAGTTACGACTTTTCAAATTGAACGAAACGTCATAGCTCTCCTAACGACATGGTAGCTGTCATGGGAGCGATTGCGGATCTCGCAGTCTCAATTTTCGCCGGGAGAAAAGAATCTATCTGCATAATGAAGGTATCGGCTGGCTGCACTTTTTTAGGGTTGGTTTATAGTGTCGTCCATAGTTCGCAATATTGTTTTCTTTGGTGCTGCAAACTTCCTTTATGTTTTATGAAATTTTGGAGTCAAGCATGCCACGATTCAGTGAAAAAAAAACTTGCATTAGTTGAAAACGAAACAGTTACGAGGATACGTAGCAAAGCGGCTCATCCGTTGTTGACACCGTTTTCGGCATCACTTTTAAACATCGGACACAGCCTTTTTTTCATTAGAAGAGCTTCACATTCCGCAGCTGAATGAGGAATATTTACGCCAAGTATGTGTTACGGGCTGAGTTGCATTTAAATCATTTGTTACTTCATTACTTTGACTTAAAGCCTTTTTTGGGCCACCGTGTAGTTTTCGTACATGAAGGCCATAATGCTTTTTTTTTCCTGTCTCACTCTCATTTGCATAAAGGGTCCCTCTAGATGCTATAGTTTTACATAAGCACCGAAGTCGTGGTCTAAGGCCCCCCAACCACGAATGAGCCTTGGCGTCTTTTTTGCGTCACATGAGAATATTTTCGGTTTCCCACCCGCCCTCCTTTTTATTCTTCTCCACGCGGAAGATGAGCATTGAGCATTGCCCCCCTCCTTTCCCTTTCAGGATGAAATCCGAAGGACTTCTGGCTGTTCTCTTTCTGTTGACCCTCTGCCTGGCCATTGGGGATGCACAGAGATTTGGATTTCCAGGCGGATTCGGAGGGGGATTCGGGGGACCCGGATTCGGTGGGGGATTCGGGGGACCCGGATTCGGCGGCGGTGGATTCGGCAGACCTGGATTCGGATTTGGAGGTGGATTCGGGAGACCTGGATTCGGATTCGGTGGACCTTTCGGCTTCCGCTGATCTCTCTTTACTCATCAAGCAACGTCACAAATCGTCTTCATAGCACATGATTCCACTTATTGCACATCTTCCATTCCTCTATTTTTTTTTAAATAAAAGTTATTTGGGAAAGCTAGATAAAGTCTTACAAACTTATTATGCATTGCTTTGCAACTTATTGCACGTACCTGATGTTGGATGACCTGCTGGAAGGAAACACTTCCAGAACGTTATATATAAGACTCTCAAAAGGGTTTTAAGGCATTGATGGGAACCAGACCTTCCACTAAGATTAAATAATTGAAAGGAAACAGAAATAATCTATTATACAGAAAGATTCATTTTAAAATACCACCAAATAATACGAAGAGGAGAAAAATAATCAAGAGGTTTACATCATTGACTCGATAGCGAAAAAGTGAGAGGGAGAGAGAGGTATACTGTAAGACAGCAGAGCTTGCTCTCAGATTCGTCCTCATTCATTTTCGGAACGATTAAACTGGCCGTGTAAATATTTTTAAAGCCTTATATCTAAGAAACCATTTTTGGGACAATGTGAACAATCTGTTCTTATCAAGATTTGGAAAGGGAATCCGAACACAATCCCGCTTCTGACTACCGAATTTGAACCCAGTCTATTTACAATTTCTAAAATCGCTTTTATTGCACAGAAAATTCAGACTCGAGAGACGTCACCAGTAGGTCAACAAAGACGTGCAGAATCCGGAAAAATTGAAAACTCACATTCCTTCAAATACGTGAGACATTTATAATTTAACCAGGGTTATTTGAAAATGAGCTAACCCACACACATTTTTTACTGCTTTGTCAGTGCTTCTCCTTGGGGACATGATGCAATGATAACATTAGTTTTTTTTATGAACTCCATAACAGTCTCGACTGCGTATAAGGGTAATCTGATTTTATAAGTGTACTGTACTGAAAGATTCTGACCCACTAAAATGAAGATGAAGACGAGATTAACGGGGATATATTGATTTAAGTACTTCCACATGGCCAGAAATACCCAAGGTACCAACTCCTACATCAATATTTGATATGACTTCCGCGGATCTCCAGGAACCTCAGATCACCGTCCCGAAGTTCTGAACATTGTCATTGACAGATGACACTCGTCGTGTTGGTTTCTCATTCCACTTAGAACCTTGGTAACAACTGACATCCGATTTATGGGATGGAGCTGGCTGACGAAGAGCACTCTGCTGGAACCAGCACCGCAGGTGTTCCGGGTGTTGAGGTCTGGACAGTTTCCTGGTCAATTCTCCTAGACCTGTACCATAGTCTCGTTAATGACATGAAACGCGAAGCAAGCCGAGTGCTATGGGCCTCCGTCCTGCATCAGTACAGTCTTTTCTCGATCTGACCAGATCGCTCAAATCTTAATTTAGCACTTGTAGAAAAGCAGGATGTTTTCGCAGCGGCGGACATAGTATTTAGTCAATTTTGGTGCGCGTGGGTTTGAAACTTTCGGAACACCCTGCAGCTTGCATCAACCGCTTATAGCCGTGCTTGCATAACTGCCCTAACATAAGGATTGAAAATCCATTTTTTATCGATGCGATACTGACTTGTACAACATTGTTCCAATAAAATTTATTTTTTTTCCTTAAAAAAATCCTCAGAATAGAAAATTAATACGCAGTTTAGGAGTAAAGATAGGTTGCTACGTTCTGGTGGCACCATCTGTTACCTCCTCTTTTTCAGGGGCATCCTTTTAACTCTGCATGGGGTCACTACGGATAAATAAATGAATTTTAAGTGTTGCTAGTGGTTGATTGTGGGAGAAATGGACCACTGTATGGGATTTTAAACTATGAAATTCAGAAATTTAACGGATGTTGTCATATCGAGAGCAATCATTTGGCTGTGAAGTTCTGAGGAAGTAAACGCAGAGTTTTATTTCATAACTCAACTTTGCCTAAGCTATTTTGAAACTCTGCAAAACATATGGGGATTCTGTTAAGGTTTCATCTGCTATTCAAGGAAGGAGGTGAAAACGAAGGTAGGGAAGTTGCATATTTTTTATGCGATTTATGACACGATTGAGCATCTATCACAGGAAATGGTGATTGGTACTCCCAAATTTTTTATGCGGAAAAATCTTTCAAAGAATCTTGAAGCACTTTCACTCCTGAGGCTGAGAAGAAAATCTATCATAAAGCTTCAAACGTAAAATTTGGCTTTAATGTTCACCTGGGCCACTAGCCTCTTGCACGGCGAAGAGGTATCTTCACCTTTCCCTTAGAGTTAATGTTCAAGGGGCACAGTACCCTCGCTGAAAAAAGAGCTAGGGCCGAAGCGTTCCATAGATGTCGGAGAGTGTCTCCCCGCCCTCAGACTCGCCGGCCCTTGAGCCAAGGGCGAGGGCAAGGAGGCGAAGGAGGAAGTCCTAGGAGGAAGTCCTAGAAGCTCACCATAAAAACTCCGCGACATCAATAGTATTATTCTGACGGCCTTTATCAATCCTCTCCTTACACGCATATTTCTGCTTATTTAGATGTCACTTGAGCCTCTCTTCGGGTTATGCCGTCCTAACATCTAAGTTGGAATCAAGGTTTCTTCTTGTTTTAGAAATGGTCTTCGGAGCTTCGGTGAGAAAGGAAACAGAACGAACAAGCCATTTTCAGAGCCAAAATTTGCCTTTGTGTCTACCGTAAAGGAGAATAGGCAGGATAACCGAAAAATGACATGAAAGTGGCATCTCCGGCGGCTATCTTGCGTATGTGAGAGTATCTGCATCGAGGACTTCAGCGCAAATAGGTCCATATATCACTACATGGTCTTTTTTTCAAGGGGGGAACGGGTAGAAGGGAGGCCCCTGAACGGGTCTTAAGGGGACGTCCCCTCAGGTCAAATAAATTCTAGGAAGCCGGTGTCGAATGATATTTCCCCCCTCCCTCCATTAATGGAAATGAAGGAACATCGCCTCGTTCCTCGGCGGCTATTTCTTCCGTGCCTTTTAGTGTTCCTTTTGCGCCTCCATCTGCTTCGCTAACGTCTAAGCCAGTGTCGACTCCTCGGGGCGATCTTGAAAGCCACATCAAAGATTCCAGACAAAGGAGGTAAAAGGCAAATGAAGGCAGGGAGGAAGAGACATCGTCCTCTACAGGAGGATTTTCTGCTTTGATATCGTTTGGCCAGTTTCTGACAGTAAAGGTTATATTATTCTCTTTTCGCGATCGACACACTTACAATTCTACTTTTTTTTTTTTAAAGGAACTCTCTTCATTTCCATTAAGGGCGGTGGGGAAAAATGTCATACGACACCGGAATGCTCTCGGTCCCATAAGTGTATCGAACCGATGGCGAGTCATCTTCGTATCTTATCGATGGTCTGAGAGCGTCTTCATGCGGGGTTCAACATGATGCAACGTTGCGTAAGACCTGTTGATTCGTTCCATTCATGTTTTCCAGCATGAATTCAACGTGATGGATACTGAATCCTCCATGTTTTTTTTTTTTTGCAATAGCGAGTCGGTTTTCTTGCACAGACTGGGAAAGAAGAGAAGAACCCATTCCGAATAACTTCCATTTCTCGAAAATTCTCTGGTCGCAGCCGTTTTATCTACTCGGCAAGATTATTTATAGCAGAATATTATAGAAATTTCTTGATTTTTCAATTTTGCAAAAATTTGTCGAAGTGTCATTTTGTGCTATAAAAAATTACGCGAAATCTTCATGCATAACGATGCATTCAAAGGGAAAAGTCCTTTAAACTTGAATCAAATTTTGCTAGAACAGATCCTTTTGGAAAACTCCGTCCGAATGAGATTAATTTCTCTGAAAAAATGAAATCTCAGAGCTGTTCCATCACATATCTGCAAATTGAAAGCCCACCGATAGAAAGTGCATGGGGAGAGTCTTTCGAGAGAGAAGTCATTTTGACTCATATTTGCGAGGAAACCTTGACGGGACAGCGCAAAAAGTTTCTTCCCATTTTTGCCGGAAAGAATTGGGAATTTAGCTTCTCTTCGTTGGTCCCCTTGCGGTCCTAAGTTAAATAAGGAATCCGGAGGACGGTTTCATTCCTCATTCGTCCACGCGACAAACGAAAAGGACGACTGAAAAAGGAGAAAATAAATTATAAAAAAAATCCTGCTACGTTCGGGCAAAATCTTTCCGAAATAACAGGTGGAGAACTTTCCACTTCCGTGATAGGTTCAGCGCATTTGTTATCTCGCAGAATTTCCTCTCAAAAACGACAGGGAGAGACAGAAATCTCTGCATGCATTTGAGGAAGAGAGAAGGGAGGAAACTGGAGGACCGAACCGGGAAAGCCTCTCCGCAAAATCAGCTGGAACGCTTCCAGTCCCTTAGAATCGTCGGCTTCGTATATTATCCATGTACCTGGCGCGTTTCCATGTGGGATCGACCTCGATTCGATGTTGTGATAATTGTTTGCTGATTCAACCGATGTTTTTCAGAATTCTACGTGATGCACACCGAATTCTCGATATTTTGCAATGGTGAGCGGATATTTTTGTGCAGACTGGGAAGGACCTTCACGAGAACACATTCTGAGTTATTTCCAAATCTCTGATGGTAGTTATCTTATTTTATAGGTATTTTATATCTTATTTTATAGTTTACATTCAGAGCAGAAAGATTCAAAGTTATAGCAGAATATTCCAGAAAATGTTACATTTTCCATTTTGTGAAAAACTTACATGGCTCATGGCACAAATACTTCATGCATTACAATGCTTGAAAAGGGAGGAGTCGTTTTTACTTTATTCATCTTTCCATAAAAACCAATATTTATTATTTTTACCAAGAGAGAATGCCACCCTCAACAGATGAACTTCTCTGAGAATATTGAATCTTTGAGCTGTTCCACCGCATGTTTGCAAATTCAAATCCCACAAGTAATCCGTGAATGTTTCGAGTGAGAAGTCATAATGGTACACGAATGCGCGAAAACCTTGAGGGCGCAACGCCATCAATTTCTCTTCTTCTTTGCCTGAATCTTGGATATTTTTGCATATTTTCATTGCAGTCCCATCAATGGCGGATACAGAAATTTTTGCTAGGGGCGGCGCTTCCCGTGTTTCTTCCACAACCCCCCTCCCCCCCCCCCACCACGCACCGTCTTATCGCCTTATTCATTTTTCGCGTGGGGTAAAAACTTGCATGTCTGTTTCACTGGCCTCAATAACAATTAATGTCGGTGCTTTTTAAATGTAAAAAGTAGAATGTGAACCTGGCCATTGGGGGGGGGGGGGGGGGGGTCCCCCCCCCACATCCCTGGATCAGCCACTGAGTTCCATTAGTCTCATTGCAATCCCTTTAACGTCCCAATTGCAGCTCCATTGCAGTCACATTGCAGTTCCATTGCGTCAACTTCAGAGCCCTCCTGCCTGACATGGGGCATTCGGGAAGAAGGAAAAGGCTGAGGAATCTGGATGACTGTTTCATTCATTCGTCCATGCGATAACGATAACGAAGACAGAAACCGAGGAAAAATCACAAAGCCTGGCAATGTCAGTTCGGGCTATTTCTTTCCGAAACGACAGGAACAGAACTTTCTTCGGTCCTCATACCAAAAGAGGATTTTCACTTTCGTACGACTAAAGAAGTCCCATCGATATTAGTCCGATTACGATAAGTTACGCTCGTTTCTACTCACAAAAGCGCGGAGAGAATGCACGGCACTCTTTTTCCTCTGCGATCGGGTGAACTAAGCGAGAATCCCTCGGGAAGCCGGGAGACTCCATGACTTTCGATATTCCTCGCGGAATCCCTGCTGATTCGATGCATACAGCCGAAAGAAGTTTCTCTAAAGCCGAAAAACTCGCGAGGCAGAAGACACCGAAAAGGGGCGCGGCGTCTCCTCTCGTCGGTGCACGCATTCTTAGGAATGGAGGATACGGCACTTCCTGTCTCCGAGGCGGTTTTCTCTCAGTTCCAGAGGTCGGCCCAGCCGTTGTGGTAGGTGAAGCGATGCCGAGGGGTGTCGTCCCTCGTCACCTTGCACGGAACGCACCCGTGATGATGCGGACCGATGAGAGTGAAGGGATCCTCGTCGGGACTGGGCACGGGGACCCCCTCCCCCGCCTTTTCCAGCGCCATTCTGAGGTCCGCGATCAAGTCGTCTGGCTCCTCCAAGCCCACGCTCATCCGGACCAGGTTCGGGGTGATGCCCCGCTGTGCCGCCTCTTCCTCGGTGAACGACGTCCCCATCACCGCCCTGTAACACGCGTCCCGACCGAAATCCGTGAACCGGAGTCTCCGAGCGACGGTGCCGTGCAGGGACGTAGCCGGGATTTCCTCCGGGGAAAGGACGACGCGACCGGGAATCGGGTCGTCTGCGTTCACACGCTGGGGATCTTTCGTGGCCAAGGAGACGAAGCAAAAGCGATCATCTCCCTTTACTTTCCTCTAACGTGACGTCTTCTCTGCAATCGATCGACGGCTTCCTATTTTCATCTAATGATATCAAATTGGGGCGATCGAATCGTCTCGTTTTCCCCTCGCTGTCCCGGCTACGGTCCCGAACGTGCGCCGTCGGCCTGGAACTCGAAAGACGCGGAGATTCTCTCACGGGATCTTGACGACGCTCTCGGCCCCGCCGAGGCTGTCGGCATGAGTCACGATCTTGAGGTGTCCCGTGAAGAGCCGCGCCGTCTCTCTGTCCCCCGCGACGTAGAAGGACAGCATCCCGCTGTATCCCTTGGTCTGCCTCCTCAACAGCTCCTTGTACTCGTAATCCTCCAGTCCCGGGTGGATGACCCTCTCGACCAGCGGGTGCGAGGCGAGGAACTGGGCGACCTGGAGGCTGGAGGTCATGTGGCGGCGCATGCGCAGCGACAGCGTCTTCAGGCTTCGGAGGGTGAGATAGCAGTCGAACGGGGACGGCACGCAACCGGCGCCTGGACACACGAACGGTAAATTCACGACACGTTCCATCGCTTCTGTAACTGATGTGAAAGTGACATTGGCGATTTTGCTAACTATAGGTTCTACTTACACTTACACTAGGTCTTACACTTTGAAAACAACCAAGTATAATATTTTCGGCCGCACGGCAGTAACGTGAGTGTTTGCAGGGATGAGAAAGAGAGCTAGCGAAAACATGCAAATGAAAACATATGGACCGTTACGAATGTTCAAAGTAAAGTTTTGCATAGATTTTTGCGGGGAGAGACGAGAGGTTTCCCTCCCGACGCTCGTATTCCTTCCCCATTCCCCTCGACTTTCAAGATTTTCCCAACAAAAAGTAGGTATTTGAAGGAGGAGCAAAGGGAAATCGGAACGAAAGGGTACCCTCGTGGAAGCAGAAGAAAAATAGACCAGCAATCCTATCGGCGGTATGTTGAGCACTTTGAGATAACCGAGAAAGGGAACCGCATGGATTTCGTCGTCCCGTGGAGCGAATAGGTCTTTTCAAACTTCGTATCTCGGCCTGACGTCAGCCGATCTCTCTATCTGGTTCGGTTCCGAGACCGTTTTTTCTCACATCGCTTATCTCTCGAGGTTGGTGCACGGCAACGAAAACAGGACCATCGACCGTCGTTCCATCCGATTTCTATCGATGCGTGAAGGACCGTAGGACCCCGTAAGAGTGAAGAAACCCCCTCGGCTGGCATCTGGCATTCCGTCCGTGTCGAGATTCTCCCGCGAGAGGCCGGCCCGGTTCCGTGGACCCTCCCGTCGTTCCCTCTCGTCGTGGCCTAACGGTAGGATCCCGACAACTTTCCTCTAAAACAGTGGTTCTCAACCTTCCTTATACTCTCATTGAACCTTCATGCATTCGGGGGGGGGGGGGGGACACCCCCCAGGTTGAGAAGAAACTGCTCATGGGTGGTGGGGGGGGGGGGGGGGGGGGGGGGGGGGTGACACCTCCCAGGTTGAGAAGAAACTGCTCACGGCCGGAAAGACGGCTTCTCGCTCTTCTCGCCGTCGTTCTGGGCGTCCGCGATCTGGTTTTGCGTAACGACTCGTCCGTCCAAATTCAGGTCGTCTAATATCGTCGCGTTTCTTTCTCGTGATCGAAAATAATATCATCTGTCGCTCTCGTAGGCACGATGGGAAAATTTAAAACATCACGATCGGTCGATCGTTTTTAAATTCTTTTTCCATACCGTCTGTCCGCAGTTACCATGGCATCAACTGGACTCGGTGCGCACGCGCAGCCTCCGGCCTGGGTTGGGGAGCCAGTCGATGGCTCGATCTTCCAGTTCTCTCCCACCCTCGCGGGTGACGGTTACATAATAGACGAGGGGAGACGGCAGCTGCTCGTGGCAGCGCAGATAGTGGTTCTGACCGAGCTCGTGAAATGCCGCATCTGGCATGCCACACTCGATAGTCTCCCATCGCGCGACGCGGACGCGCAAACCGTCGAGGACGTCGTCCGGTCGTCCGGTCGTCCGGTCGTCCGGGACCGGTCGCGTCGGCCTTCGACGTGCGAACGACGGCTTTCGTTTTTAAAGCCGGATGGTTACCATGCGGCGAAACGACAGATCATTCCAGAGGTATGGCGGCCGGTGGAATGGGAAATCCGCGCACGGACTCGTTGCTCCAGATTTCGGACTCGACGCATTCACGCCTCTACTTTGTGCCCCACGGCGGTGCGAAGGGAGCCAACGGGTCCCTTCGCCAGTCTCGGCGTCTCCGCGTGTGGAATGCGTATTGACGCGTCCGAAAGGAAACGCGAATATCTCCGCGATGAGTAAAATCTGTCGTTCGCGGCTTTAATACTTCCCCGTTTCGACATAAAATACGGTAAACTTTTGCGAAGATCATTTTCGCAGTCTACGAGCATCGTTGACATATAGCTTTTGTACGAAAAAGAATTTGCAAGAAAAAGCAAAAAAAAAAAAACAGACCACAACAAAGGCGACGAGTAAAACGTTCACTCTTAACGGTGGATTTATACAGAGCGGAAATTTTCCTTTTCCGATCGCGTTTCCAGCCGGAGAGATAAAAAACCTCGCTAAAATATACATTTAAAAATGAGGGAAGGTGCCTCATTTTGTTAGAGTCGAACTGTATGAATTATCATTACAATCTGCGAAGAGCTTCTTGGACTCCCCCGAACACTTAAGCTCTTTCCTGCTTTCCAACGGATTCTCCTGCATTTCCTTGTAAAAAAAAAAAAAAAAAAAAAAAACTTTTTCACTTTTCCCCCCACAAAAAAAGGAAAGTACTGTTGTAATAATAACATGGCTTCCTTCGACGAGGAATCACACCAGTAACCAATAATATATATGGCGTCTCCCCGATGGCCTTAGTGCTTTCAATTTGTCGAAGTATCACTCCACGAACGTTTAAAAAACAATTGGGAGCTTTCACATCTTTCAGCACATGAGGCAGATGGGCCGTGAAGACATTCGTCGAAACGATTGCCAGGAGCCAACTGCATGCCATCGTACTTTTCGCCCGATCTTTCGTCGGGTCTCGAGATACGCGCGGTTGGAAGAAGGGAAACGTCGAGATTTTTTTCGCTGACGGGCAGATGCCGAGATCCTGCGTCATTTTGGGCGGAGGGAAAATCATTCACGTGGGTGCGCCGTGTGGATTTAAATATATACATATGTATGTGAAAAAAATATACATATACATATACATATGTGT
Source organism: Darwinula stevensoni (assembly GCA_905338385.1). Taxonomy (NCBI): domain Eukaryota; kingdom Metazoa; phylum Arthropoda; class Ostracoda; order Podocopida; family Darwinulidae; genus Darwinula; species Darwinula stevensoni. The sequence continues at coordinate 37,201 of CAJPEV010000548.1, read as the reverse complement.
ATATGTATGTGAAAAAATGTTGAAAAATATATTTAAAATAGGTGAAGTTTTTTGAAAGGATCTCTTGTGGAAATATTGTTCACGGGGTTCGGACCGATAGAGCTTGGACCTTTGCTGCGTGCGCGAGGCAGCGGCCCGAGCCCTGTCGCGTGCCGCCGTCTCTTCGGCGTCGCGCAATTTTCGGGCCGTGACGCTTAAATGTCTGGAATCGTGCAATTAAATGGACGCATGTCTTTTGTTGAACGCGAAATTCAAAGGTGCTATCTCGGTCGTACGTATCCTGGTTAAATGGGTAGGGGGGGAGAGAAAAGGGCTTTTTGCGTATGCTCTTTTCATCCGTCGGACGCTTCCGTGCTTCCACGATCCGAGTCCGTTTTTCGCTTTTCCGTCAGTCTTCGACGATCCGATCGGATCGGTTCCACGATCGTCTATGCCGTCGCGGGAGTTTCGTTCCTTTCGTTACCGGAGGTCCGCCGACGGTCGGTGGTTTCCGTTTCGTGCCGGCGGTAACCGCTGGCTTCCGTTTTGTTTTTCGCTCTGTTACCGGCGGAAATCGGCGCGGAAAGCGAAATTTCGTCAAACTCGAGAACGGAGATTTCCGCTTTCCGCCGTCGACAAATTCGTGGCTCGGCTTTTGCCGATCGATCGATCGGAATTGCAAAAACGAGCAAAGAAGGGGCGGAAGAGAAGATGGAGCGTGCCGTCAACATTCGAGAGGGACCGGCACGGAGAATACCATGCTCTCGGGACCGGCCTTAGGTACGTGCCGCATGCGCCGCACGTTCCCCCGCCAAAACGCGACTGAATATGTGATGCAGTAATGGATGCTACCCTCAGCTTTACTGTAGAAAGTGGAAATGGCTTCCGTTTCGGCGTCACTTTCAACGTTAGGGATTCATCCTTCTCCTTCTTGGGGGGAAGGGAAGGGGGAGGGGAAGAGGGGGGAAGAGGGGGGGAAGGGGGGGGGGGCGTTTGGAGTCTCTTTGCACAGGGCGCCGAAATAGCTAGAGCCGGCCCTGCATGCTCTAATGCAAGAAATGCGCTTGACAGACGAAAATAAGCATTTTTCGCATGTACGAGAATGACACCAGACAGATTTCATCATCTCCTCGGGTCAGTCGGATGCAAACTCCAACGGAAAGACGGGAATCGTTCCCGCCCGATTTTTTCCAAGCGAACGACAAAAATCCTCTCGGAAATAGGGTCTCGGGACTCCGTTTCGACTCGGTCTCTCCCGCTTCGCCAAACGGGAGAAGTTACAATTTCTTGCACAGGGAGAAAAGGAAGTAAAACTGAGCTTTGAAAGTTGTCGGCCGATCAGAGTCCATATTTTTCCGTCCATTTTCCTCCAGCGATCCAACCGGAACCGGTTCGCCGCCGGACGGCCAGCGGTTTCCGTTTCGTGCCGGCGGTGACCGCCGACTTCCGTTTTACGTTTTCCGCGTCGTTTTCCGCTCGGTATAAATCCAACTTCAGCCCGGTCGCTTCACGGGTTCAGAAACGGAGCTAAGAGTTTTCACTCGATTAACGATGAGGAGACGAGGCAAGAGGCTCAGCTGGCATGAAAACTCTCGTAACTCGCACGTGCAAGATCGTCTCGAATGTCACCGAATGAGATTTCAAGTCGGTGCCGTAACGGACTCTTAACTCTCTTTGCAATACCCAACTCACTGTATTTTTTCCCTCGTCACGGTGGAAACGAAATGACTCCTCCAAACGGGACGTTCCCTAACGTGAAGTCACCCTCGATGCCTCATTCTCCCTATTTCAACGTTTATTTGATGTTTTTATGAAGACTTCCTCCTGATAAGGGGAGCTTTCCCGCGGATCACCGTGTCTCAGCGGTTTCAACGATAAACGTAGGAAAAGAATTGTTTAGGGTGTGGGCTCCCCTCCTTCATGAATTCCAGCTAGATCATATTGTTGCATTTAATAAGTTATCCTCAGGTGTTGACCTTTCACGAATCGAAACGTAAAGCACCGATTTGAACTTTCTTTTCCAGGGCGTTTTTAGAGGGAGTGCAATCAAGGATAGTCATTCCTGAGAACGATTTCCCGCCACGATCAATCTTCAGCAGTAAAACCTCGAAAAGGAAAAGGTTTTTCGACTGGGCTGTACCGGGTGATTACATTTTGAAGTGCTGCAAGACATGAGTCCGCGCAAGAGAAAATTCTTACGTGGACGCTTTTGGACGTTCGACAACACTGCTGGTCTGTTTCTATGTTGCTTGGCTGCGGTCTGTTTAGTTCTTCGCAGTTGTGAATGTACTGTAGCCCTTAGACTAGGCCAGGACAACAATGATATTGGCAACAAGTTTACCACCTCCCAGTTTGTTCATGATATTTGCTCTAGGCCTTGGCCTCCCTTCCCATTTATGACCCACAGCCGAAGTCTCCCGTCAATGTCATCTTTAATTCAATTCAAAGTTGCATTGAATACCCTAGGTCTAGTCTTAGGCCTAGGCCTAAGCCTATTCATAGTGATGAGAATTGTGTTTTCACAATGTTTTCACAAACCGCTGTAAGGGTGCATACGCTATTTGAGTTTCAACTCCAGGGAAATATACCAAATCCCAATTCACTTTGAGGAAGCATGAAACTGCTGGTCTCTGTAGGCCCCTACAAAATAGTGATTTGCAGTGAGAGGTTGTTTGAACTCATTGTGAAACCACTGCAATTAAATTATGACATTACATTAAGTCCTTTGTAAACATATTGAATTCAACTAAGCTACACAGTTTTAGGTAAATAATCCTTCCATGTGAATTTCATTTGCCCAAGACTGGCTGAGCTCCTAGTTATAACAGGTAGCTAACTTGAAATAATGCTGACTTCATCAGTCATAGAAAAATCTGTCTAACTGAAGTGAAAATGTGGTAAAATTTTTTTAACATTACTGTAAATCTTTGCCTACTATGGGCTAAGTCATGAGTAATCATTGCAACTCATCAGTTCTGCCTTTATGCTGACTTATCATTCAGCATTTTCTCATGAGAATCTAATATGCTTTGGTGGGTAGGTGGAGGACATCCAGGCTGTACCAAAAAAAATCATGAGACCGGAACTTTTTCCTGAATTCTATGGGACTGACCTGTCAGAAGGGTGGTCTATGTAATTGTAAGCAATGACAACATACTTACATGCATACATTTCTTGATATATCTGGCTGGCTAAGCAGACATCATTCACAGATTTCTATCATGTCTATGAATCATATATGAGAATCACCTGATATAAATATCCTATAAATAAATAAATATCCTGTTATAAATAATGTCAGAAGTGAAAGTTAATGGAAGCCATCCTGCATGTATTTTGGCTGGGCAACAAGAACATGAATAAAAATATTGTATATCTCTTCTGGAGAATTATAAAATTCAAGAACTCTAATACCTTATACTGTTTTCATACACGTTCCCCCATACAGAAAGTTCCTATGTGGATCCTATAAGTAGTTATCTGTGTCAAACATTTATAATTTTTCTACATATTGACATATGAGAGCATATGTGGGTAAAGCTTGTAATTCATGTGAGGCATATTCATGCATTAAACATATTGGCAACATGTGTTTTCTATATAGAAGAACCATCAGGTTTGAGGGATAGGCATTAGTGATAAATGTACCTGAATGAAGTTTATTATTTTTGTGAGTATTTGAACAAAATTACCTTACAGAAATCTACATTTTTTCAAAGTGTAAGTTCTTTTTTTTTGGCCTATGAAGTCCATTGCTATTGCAGCAACTGAACTAGGAAAATTTCTAGTGGCCAAGGTATCTGAGAATGTCTCTGCTCTTAATTAAAATATGGTAGAGCCATGAGGAAGAATTAAGAGGAATAGCATGCAAGGTGAACAAAGCATCCTGAAATGAATACCTAATTGGCATCTGCATGGAGAATCTGCAGTGGTTACTTTCGTTTTTTCTAATTCATCCCATATTAGTGGTGCAATCTACACAACTTAATGAATCCAAATTTCTAGTTTGCAGTATAATTTTTTAAATTATAATTTTGTGCTAAAATGGACATTTTTGCATACTTATTCCAGCCTGGCTCATTTCTAGCACAAGAGAGAGGTAGTTTTTGTGTTTTCTATGTCATTTCAATGACAGATGAAGTGCCAATTCTTGGTATGGTTCCCAAAATAATAATTTTTTACATTTGGACAAGATTGTATGACATATTTTATGTGTTTCATACCTGATTTTTTTATGTCTCCAACCAGGTGTGACATATCAAACTCATATAAATACATTATCTGTACCTTCATGTCTTTGACATAGATGCCTTTCATCAAGTTCATGAAAGGCCTTGACATATATGATCATGTGCTCATTGTTTTAAAGAGAGTACATGATTAGATATTTTTTCCAATACATGTTCATATATTATCGAATATGATGGACCAAATATGCCACTTGTGTGTCATGTATGTCTATTTCTTATAAAATCACATATGATTTCTCTGCATGGGTCTACTCCTTTGTCTACATCTTTGTTGTGTGAATATTCATTTGTGCATCAAGCCCCCTTATAAGATGTAAGAGCTTCTTTGAGAAAGAGCAGTTCTAATATTTTTCAAGTGTATCTTCCAATTTTTACCAAGAGAATTTCATAGATAAAAAAGGGTTTGTAGTCTTTTGATTGCAAAAAAAGACATTTCGTTCTCTGCAACCTGACCTAGAAGCATAAATAAGCACTTTTGTCCTGATTTCCCAGAATGTATTCCTAGTCTCAATGAGGATTGGCAATTTAGTATCATACCAAAATTAACAAATTTGAAGAGTGGATCTGGAAAAATACTGCAATACCTAGCAAAGGTGGCAGTGGGCTGTAAGGTAGGGGGCAGTCATTAGTTGGAGATGGATTTTTTGAAGGATTCTTAAGTGGGTTAGGATCTTATTTTGGGGAAGAGCATTCTATCAACAACTGTCTGGGAGAAAAAAAAAAAAACTGCTTAAATGATAAAATCCTAGCATGAATGTGATGCAGAGACCAGCTTTGCATGCCCTTCCTTTTTCTGTTGTTATTTTTAGTCAACTATGTCCACAATTGGTAGCACTATAAATCGTAATGAAGCTCATTAGCCTTGTACAGGATAAAATGGGGTAAGAATTGGGACTTGGAACCTTGTTGGATGTTGTAGAGCTGTTCATAGATGATGGGGTCATTGAGTGCCACATATCCCATGGTGACATCGTTGTGTCCATTGACATACTTTGTGGCTGAATACACTGCCAGATGTGCACCGAGCTCCAGCGGCGGCTGAGGAAAACAGTCACGCCTGCAAATATAATAGTGATCCATCCCACCCAATTCCATATCTGCTTCAAATAAGAGCAATGACAAGATCCATAATATGATTGATCATTCTTTCAGTTAACTGTCAAATGATCTTGAATGCCAAGATGAGTAACTGGAGCTGATGTATAGTCAGCTATTAATATTCACCACTACATATATTTTTATTACATTTGAAAGTTAGTTGGTTTCAAGCTCATGAGACAATTTGATATTGTACTGCAGCAGTATTATAAACTTGTGCTTCATATTTCTCAAAATATTTCTCTAAGCTCTAGTTGTAGCTGTAGGTGTTGGAATCAGGTAAATGAGTGCTGGACTTCATACTAACTTCATTCATGAACATAAGACTGACCATGAAGTATGAGGTGAAAAAGGTGTTGTCAACAGCTAGCATGCAGCCTTGCTTGCTCCGAGCCACCTCGGCCAAGGCTTGAATATCCACGAGTCTCAACATGGGGTTTGTTATTGGCTCCACCCAAATCATCTGATGAGCCAGAAGAAGACATCAAATCCATGTACTATAAGGTGGGGGTACACAAACTATGACCTGGGTGCCACATACAGAAAAGCACCTTCATGAACATCTGCTTTGTGCACCCCTGCTGTACAGCAAGAGGTTTAAGGTCTGGGCTAATATAGGATTAAATAGGTTTTCAGAGAGCTGGACCTTGGTATTGTCTTTGAGGGCATGCTTGACTTTGTTGGGATCCCGGGCATCAAGGAATGTGGATTGAATCCCCATTCGAAGGGCCATTTCTTGTAATTCCACCACAACACCTGGGTAAAGGTCATCATGGCAGATCCAGTGATCTCCAGCACATAGCAGATGAATCACTGCTCCTACCGCTCCCACTCCCGAGGCAAAACAAAGCACTGCAAAATGTCAGTTTTTGTAATTAGAAGAGGTAACATCTGGAAATCATGCTTATGGAACATTTTAATAACAAAACACATCGTACATCACCTTCCATGCTAAGCAGTTAGAAGGATTTCATGAATCATGGCCTACGATGAAGAATCAGAAGTCAAGATTTGGGTATTGTGGAATGCTTATTGTTTAAGGTTATCCCCTACAAAGCAATTGGAATAATAGCATGGTCCCATCAGAAAGGTGCTGGTAGTGAGTATTACAGGGTATGATATTGTCTTTTACTTCAAAGTTATAACCCTGCCTTGTACAATGTCTCTATGATTCATGGGGAGATTTTAAAGATATATTGGACCTTGCCAGGCCTAATTTCATGCCCGGAATAAACCTGCAGGGTCTCATCGCAGGCATCAAGGGTCGAAAGCCTTTCGTTCGACTCGAAAGTAGTCCTGCGGCACGCGTTCTTTCCATGCACATCCCAACTCGTGAGCCAATGCGAAGGAATAAGTACTGTATAGTACCTCTGTGCTGTTCCAACGTTAGTCCCGCCTTGCCTTGTAGCCCATCGATAGATCGATCCTGCACTCATGCTATCATCTTACAGTATGTTTGCGTGCGTGTGTCCGAGCAATATCGGTAGACGGAAGACTGCGGTGTGCGACAAATAAGGCTCCTCCAGATGTTGACGGGCATGGAAACAAATCCGTTCACTAGTTCGTTTTGGCGCCTGAAAGCCTTCCGAAAGTTTTTTTTTCCTTACACAAACGGGCTTTCCCGTGTTCACATCCTGCGCGCCGCAACCTCCTCCCCACATCTTTGTATCGTTGCTCCAATGGAACTACACGTCCACGCGTTATGTAATTGTGGACGGGTTTTCCATCGACAGAACTTCAACTTTCGCAAAAATTTGATGTTAAAGCCGTAGTTACGGCTTCATTAACTCCCTTGTGCTTGTTTGCTCCTTTTTTTGCACGAGACCCAAGAGCATGGAAAAACATGTCTACTGTGAAAAGCGAAGCTAGGCCCCTTCACGTCTTTCAGCTGCGTCTCCTGTAATACATATCACGTTTTCTCTTTTGAATGACTCACGTAATACGAGGTCCAATTAAAAAGTTCACGGACCTGTGCGTTGACCACTTTGTTCCTTGATTTACAGATGCCGGTTCTCGTGGGGATTTATTAGGTCTTAGGAAGAAGTTCTGGATAATTGGCTTTCTTTCTTATCCGTTCGGAATTTTGTTTAAATTTTCGCTGAGCAACCCTCGGTCAAAAGGACTGGAACATTTGAGTGAACGAAATTAGAAATTCAGAGCGTCGTGAAAATAGGGAAAATGAATCACTGAACCGTACGTTTTGTGCTGCTACTACTTGAGCAGATGCTTCAGTTTATTCCATGATATTCTATTGGCGCTAATTTTTTTCCAAAGAAGCACATCGTCAGAAGCGACTCGAGGCCAGTTCAACTATCGTCAAGGTCGGTTGAAGAGAAGGTGCAAGAAATCCTGAAGATCAGAGAGGGAAAATTCGTGAGGTATCTGAGCGCCTGGATAGAGCTCATGGCGGCGTTCTGGCAATCGGCTCCAGTCATCGATTGATAGCAATCGACCCCAGTCATCGATTGATAGCAATCGACCTAGCCTTGGGGTCATCTCTGACGAAAGTTGTTCTTTTGTTTGTTTTTTTTTTAGCTGTTTGCGTCACTCGAATGCCTCAGAGGTTTTTGCGCCATTGCATTTTTTTCTCCCACTTCCACTTTTCATGGCACTCTGAATTGTTTGGATAAAAAGAAACTTAGTTTGGAAAGCCGTTTCCCCACAGCGCGCGTCAGTGTCGTACTTCCTACTGCAATCCGCCGAGAATTGATTCGGATCGTGCTCATAAGAGATGTCAGTCGTGAACTTTGCCACATCCGGTGAATAAATATCTTTTGCAGGGATATTTTCAGGCAAGCCCTTATCCGGTGAATGGAATAAAATTCGAAGGCACAATTTTGTTAAATTCCAGTCCCATCGTGCCAAAAAGAGTTCGCACAACTTGGAACGTAGCGCGTGAAGGGAAAGAATGGTAACTGCGTAGAGAATGACACGGCACCAAGGTCATGGGACGCCTTCCCCATTCAATGGTTTAGTGGCGTACGTGTGCACACTCAGAATAAACAATAGTGACAGATAAAAGTGCCCTCTTGAAGTCGGTCCTTACAAACAGACAAAGTCAATTACCGTCTCCTATCCTAATTTAGGTGGCAATGCATAAACCATTATTTTATTCCCCCCCCTCCCTCCTTCCCCCCCCCCCCAAAAAAAAAAAATGTAGATCCTATCCAACGAAACAATTATCTAAAGAGCTTTTTGAGTTGTTATATGCCCACTCGGAATTCCGTGCTGCGATCACGACGAATTCCATGTCTTAATCTCCTTTAACTTTGTACGAAATATAGTCAACAATTGATAAAACGCCACTGTTGAGCGTCGCCATTTTGGCGCTATGACGCGTGTGCAGTGGCGGATACAGGGGGGGGGGGCATCCCCCTATGGCCAGGTTAGCATTTGATTTATTTACTCAAAAAATAAAAAACGGCGAAAGGAGGAGGAATGGTGGTAGGCGCGGGGGGGTGGGGGGTTGGTAGGAACTTGGGAACCGCCCCCCCTATGAAAATTTTCTGTATCCGTCCCTGCGCGTGTGGCGCTACGTCGAATGAACTGCCATATGCTAGTGGCTACGATACCAAAGTATCCTAAGGAGAAATTGACTACTTAGATGTGAGGCTTATATTACCATCTTGATTCCCCTCAGATACTCGTAGACCATACGCTTATCCTATTGTTCCATTGCGGAGTCACCTCTCACAGTGGCAACATATGTAACTATTTAGCACTGGGTAAGGGTTGCGACACTTACTCTACTTGGCGCTAAATCGAGGAGAATTTATTTGGGAAAAAGCATGATTTTATAAGTGATGGTGTTGACGGATGGCGGCTTGCGAGGGTGGCGTTATGACGGGGGTGAGCCTATAATAAGCTTATGGGGAATATTTTTTTCCCTGGAAAGAGTTGTCGGTAAGCGAAGTTGATGGTATATCGAAGATTGACTCTAAGAAGTTCGACAGCTCGACCTAGGGAAGACGGAAGTGTCCGTGCCGCTTGCTACTTCTCCACCGGTCACTTATATTTTTTAATGGGAATTTTGATGAGTTTCAAATTAAGAAAGTTTTTAGCGTTAAGCTGTACCTTTTTAAATACTTAAATCTCTATCTCCTCAAAGTCGGCCCATTTCCCGGAGCTTCGCAATACTATCCACGACATCTCACCGTACCATATTTGGCTTTCTCCAGTGCAGCCAGTCTGGACTCCAAGACTTCCCTAATCGGGTTCCCCACTCGACCGTACATAAACGATTTCTATCGGGACGAGAGAAAAGACACCCGTGAAGCGAAAAACCCTCCATCGGGACCGCGAGAGATGATTGATGAAGATCCCCCACATCCTGCTTAGCGGAGGAGGCGGGGCAGGCCCTCTGCTTGAAGATGGTCGAGAGCGAGATGGGCGTGGCGACGTCGCGGAACGTCCACACGGCCGGATCGCACCCGGCGTGAATGCTCTTGGTCGCGTAGTGAGGGTCCGGCTCCTGGAACCCCTGCAATTCGGCCATCGACGCACTCACTACCCTCACTTCCACCGTGTTTCTCCTCGTTTCTTTCCGTGCACACGGTCACCCCCCGCACTTTCTTGGCTCGAGTCCATCGCAGGAATGAAGCAGCGGCGTTATCTTCCTGTCTTTTCATTTACCAACATCCCTTCTATTTTTATCTGTAAATTTTGTTTCTTCCTTGCTTGTTCCTGTCACAAAGCTAACCAAAGGTTTTTCATATCGAGTCAGACTCGAGCTGTCGAGTATCATTTGAGCAGGAAATCGGTCGGAAAGAAGGGATACGGCGAGTGCTGGAAGTCCGCCTGTGACACAGCTTAGCTATTCTCGGTCGAGAAGTGGAAGTCTCTGAGATGCATTATTTTTAAGACCTGGCACCGGTTCAAGCTGTTGCAAGGCGATTGTGGACCTTGCCGTCCACTGACCTGAAACAGATAATCGATGACCGAGAACTCCCCGTCGTCACAGTTGGTTTATCGTGTTTAATTTTTCATCATCTCATCGATCATCTCGTCCTGTGGAATCCGAATTGACCACTCGTCGGCTTCCATTTTCTTTTCAATTTCCTTTGTGAAAGTGGGAAGTGGGAGAAACCTGGCAGCCATAGTGACCAAAACGCTTGCGGCATTTTATTTTCCTTTCACCAATAAAGCAACTTAAATTGAGTCAGAAATTCGTGGCGCAACGCAAGATTAGACGCAAGCGCGTTTGGATATGGTACACCAAGGCGGTTCCAAAACCGGCGCTTCGAGAAATATGTTAAATTGTCAATGGGACTTACCTCGACAAGTGAGTGCTCCAGCTGTGCCACATTCTACTCGGCGGCTCGCAGCTGGCGTCATTTTAAATGCGGCATGTTATAATCCAATGGACAGAAGAAAAAAAAATCGAGGAGCTGATGCGCATTACCTCGCGTCTGCTCTCAAGCCTACGGGCCCAGGGCAAGAAATGTTTCGGTATTGAATTCTGATTCGGTTGGTTTCCGATGTTGTCCTTCGGCACACCGTGAAGGCTTCTAACGGAAGGGCTAGTTTTACGGAGCGGACGGGAAACCTCGTGACACATTGAGTCGGTACGTAACTTAACGTTACGAACTTAATGAACGTTAACGATAAGCAATGGCCTTAATTCATATGGCGTCATGCGTAGGCTATGTATAGGCTTCAATTCTGGCCTTTAGGCCTATGTTCTAGGGAAGTAATGCGCCGGCCATACAGACACATCCTTGCAGATCCTTAGGCCTAATGCAGGTTTTGGGGGGACAATGTGGGTGGCGGGAGGTCTGCCCAGCAAAAATACGGTTTTCATTTATTTAGTCCACAGTGGCAAGGCCAATTTTCACAGGTTCTAAGGAGAGTGAAAGAGCCTAGGTATGTACATGTGGCAACTCTGAAGTGAATAAATTTAATTCAAATTCTAATATGAACACTTGACAAGGATTTGAATTTTACATAGTTATTGCACAATAAGATTCTTCATTATGGCTTAAAAGAAGCATTAAAGGTTTTTAGTGTAACCCCCTAAATTCTGTGTGAACTCCAATGCCTCAATGCACCTTGGAAAACTTTCTCATGTCTTATCCACTCTTTTAAACTTGTGACTGTATAACTCTGACAATAAGTCAAGTATATTTTTTGGTTAATTCTGGAAGGACTAGAATGTATTATTATTGTATGTTGATGCATTCAATAAACTCTTGTTCTTAAAGAGCAAATAAATTAAATTAAATTGGAGTGGATAAAGTGTTCTTACTAGTTTGAATGTTCTTACTAGTTTCCTATGATGAGCCATCATCAAAGGATGGATTAGGTTCCACCTGAACTAGATTACGGAAGTCATTTTCAATTCTCAGAAAAGAATGAGGTTCTTGTGAACCGAATGGCAGGTGCCATGAGGAAAGGAATTGTCAATGCCTTTGAGTTGAGGGTCTGCTGATTAGACAAGGAAAGAAAAAGTAATGCTATTATTCAATCCTAGTGGATATGATGAGAGAAGATAAGCGTTAAGAACACCTCAGACGGAATTCCATGACATCTTGAAGTAGTTTGACCCATATGGAGAATGTGCTTATCAGATAAGCCTTGGAACTTTTTGCACCTAATCCATAACTGGCAGTCTTATCTATAACCTCTGTAGTCAATCTGCATATTGCCCTGTCAAGGTCAATCTATGTATTCATTCTTCTAACTCATGTCTTGGGGCATTGAGTTATGTAAGCCTAGCCGTTTTTAGCTCATAAGAACATCACTGCATGACCTTCTGGAAAATAATACCTGTTCTTGAGTGTACTCAAGGCATTCATGCATGACTTTTTGTAGGGCATTGCTGGTGGTGGACCTAGTACTTTTTTGTAGGAATGAGGCAGATTCACTTCCAGATTATTAAAAGATGTAGACAGGGATGTGCAGGGATATGTTATAATAATTATTGTAGGATAAGGTAGTCTATTGTGTCAATCTTTCTGTGAAGAAAGAAAGCTTTCATTGTTATGCCAAAGGGTTGTATGCTTATCAATTGTTTATCAATCAATTATCAAATTAGGAACACTTGGTGTTCCTAAAAAATGTCATAGCCTTTTAGCCCATTGCAGTACAAATTTTGGTGGTGTGCCAGTAGTTAAATCTGTGAAAAAATGAGAACTTTTGGAAGCAAAGAAAGTTTTGACATTAATGAATTTGCTTCGTAGACAATCAGCAAACTATCAAGAATTGACTACAAGTTTTGAATGGGAAATGTATTTAGAAAATATAGAACAAAAACATGTTCCAACACATTGGGTGACAAGTATACCTGTCTTTGTACTGCAGTGGGTTAATTTGTGTATCCAGTTTAAGTCTATATGTCTACCTCTGTCATTTTAGTTCATAGGCTAGCTCAAGATAGCCTTTAATCTCAATGTCTGGGGCATGATCACTGAATGTAACATGCTTTTGAATGATGGTATAATACCATAGTGAATGAGGGAAAAAAAGTGTTCAAAATAAGTTCTTGACTGAATCATAATTCTTTTGAATGATCAGTAGAGAAAAGGAAAAAAAGAAATCATTGAGGTAGATTGAAAAATTTGGGTATGCATAGAAAGATGCACATTTTTCCCCATACCAAAATAATGTTTTTCTAGGACTGGAAATTGTTAATAGCTTGATTGTTGTGCATGAATGCAATTGTTCTTGAGATAAGAACAATGGTTTCCTGAAATACATGAAGGTCTTATTGAACTCTGAAGAGGTTATGATGTGCAGTAATTCTTGGATTGTTTAACTTTTTTAAAGCCTTTTAATTCTTTATACATCTTTCATATAACTGCTGTGGAATATCCAGCAATCCAACTGAATGCTTCATATGGATACTTGAGTTGCTCTATCCATGGTGCTCTTTTGGATACTCAAATGCCTCTACTGTTGTTATTTTTCTCTCCCCATATGTTTATGGTATGGTATGTTTATATCCGTTCTTTATGCCAATCTCAGGAAGAAATTAATTTTGAAAAGATTGTTATAGTCATCCAAAGAAAGCACCCACTACCATGTTGAAATAAAAATAAGAAAGTGTCTTGAGTATCTCCACCCTATTCCACATTTTCCCATAATGAAAAATGCAAAACATTTGTTAGTCTATGGTCAATAAATCAATGAATGAAGGCCGAAGGACGACCATTTTCAGTTGCACGTGGCTGTTCATTGATTTATTGACTAGAGTTTGATGCATTGGCCTCATGAAACATTTTGGGATGGCTTTTGATGATGTTACATTATGAAACCACAATGCTTGATTGGCGTTCTCATCTAGTGGCAGAAACAGGAACAGCTTGGGTTTGATGCTACAACTGTCAGTAGAAGCAAAAGGTTTGAATATTAACAAATAAGTATTCACTAACTTGTGACACTAAATGTTAAGCTGCACTCTAGCACCCACATACTTATCTTTTATTATACCAATGGTGGAACTGTATCATCCATTGTCTTTGCATAGCCAGTCACAACTGTGGAAGGCATATGCCCATTACCATTTTGTGGATATGTTGGCAAAAAAAAAAAAGACTTACCAGAAATATTCCTTTATGGCCTATAAGCCCCTAGCTTAACAATGTTGCATCAGTTGAATCTACTTGCCTTTGGACTGTTTTGGGGCATTCTTTTGGTGATAATAGGGATGGAAGGTCAAAAGCTAAGAAACTTAATCATAATGGATCTGGAGAAGTGTGAAGTTCCACCTGAAACAATCTATTGTAGAAGTGGCTTAATCAGTCAACTATTATTTCTACCATGTGTATCTTTTCTCATAGGCATGGATGTCATTCAGTCATATTGGCTGTTGCAATGGATTTCCTCTCTAAGTTAAGTTAATTAATTGTAGTATTGCCCATGATGCTGCATTCAGTCTTGGTATAGTCATAAATGGACATAGTATAGTAATTAGGAATTTTTACTTATAAACAAATATTCATGACAGATCTCCCACAGGGTTTAGTGTTATTATCCCATGGAACTGGAAGGCATACTGATCAGGCCTTGCTGACTTAGATTACAGGGTGTTAGGAAAGTCATGCCCTAATATTAAGTTGTAATAACTATTATAATTTTTGGACTGGAGCAATGGTTTTTGTGCCAAAAGAAGCAGAATTAATAAGAAGGATTAATGGTTTTATTGATTGTTTAAGGTAACCATCTGGCGCGAACATTTTCGACACAGAAGGGGACGTGGGGGACCTCGCCCCCCTGTCCCGGTCCAGTGGTGGCAGCGGAACGTGCATCGCTTCCATTGTAGCATTGGACGTTGGACCCACCACCCCACATACCATGCAGCCATTTGCGCACGTTGTCGAAGATTCCATTTTGGCGCCATAGAGGGTTACCGTAAACCAGCAGATCAATGAAATCATAAACCCTTATTGAATTATTGAGTTTTGCTTATTTTGGTTCAAAATCATTGTTCTTGTTCAAAAAGAAATGACAAAAGTTTTTGGTGTTTGAAACGCCACTCTCGATTTTTTAATTATAGTAATTAAAAAATAGTTTTAATCGATCGTGGCGTTTCGATAGTGGCGTTTCAAACACCCTGTATATAGATTTTGTAAAAAGAGGGGAAATGGAATAAGGTGAACTTCTGTATTTAATTTTTAAATTGGAAGTCGGATCAAGCACAAAGAAATGGAGGAAGTGTATGGAGTGACCAATTCGAACTGAAGTTTGGCTTAGCATTTCCTCTCGTGCCTAAACCAGAATCCTTAGAATGTATCTTTAAGGGAGAGCTACGATTGACCCACATCCCCGAGCCATATTAAGACGAGAGAATGAATAATATCACACGCACGAACGCCGCAAAGATACTGACACAAGACTGCGGATTGTCCGATGAAAGGAGACTCGGTCGGCTACGAAGGGAGTGTTTTTTTAATCGACTCTGAAGGGACATGATATGCGTAGTATGGATGGAAGAAGTGGGGGTGGGGCACGGGAACGCGAATTCTGGGACGTTATCTCGCATTTTTACGTCATTTCCTGTTTTGCTTCTTCCGCTTCTTTTTTTTTTAAGTGGGGGGGGCACGGCACGGCACGGCACGGCAAGGCACGGCACGGCACGGCACGGCACGGCACGGCACGGCACGGCACGGCAAGGCAAGGCAAGGCGTTGATCTTGGGCGGGGCCAACCCAAGGATTGCCGGGTGCAGTTTTTGCTTTTGCGCTACCTAATTTAGTATTTGAACACGATCATCGTGAAATTTCCCACATGGACGATCTCGAATGCACGCTTCGCCCCGGACTTTTCCGTTCTCAGCGAGCGGAAGTCTGACATGTCCCTCGCGGAGTATCTCGTGGCGATTTTCCGTTTCATTAGGTCTCCCCACTTCCTTCCGCTCACCATTAGGCCAACTGCACAAATGCAAAATACGTTGAAACGGAAGGCTTTTTGCTTAAGCTTCTTGGCGATTTCTTTCAGAACACCCCTGTGCTTACCTTCCATTCCTATGGGTCCAAGCACGTAAAGACCGAGTTTCCGTGTTAAATTTGACTTCCAGACTAAAAACTAACGTTTAAAAGCGCATGTTGCATATAGGCTTAATGGTAAACTAGTTGCATCAGTTTCCGATGGAACCGATAAATGTAATCATCGACTTTAATTCGATCGAGCCGATAAAAGTATCGTTAACATCCCCAGCAGTGGTGGCGCGTTAGGGGAGGCAAGGGAGGCCCGACCTCCTCAAAAATTCTCAGGAGACCCTTCCTCACTTACTGAAAATATCCATTAGGATGGCAAATAACTATAAGAAACCTCTGATAATAATTGGATTAATTCTCAGTTGACACAAAACGAGCGAAGTCCGATCTCTGACAGTTTACGCCTGCCCATAATCACGTATGGGAGGCCAGAGCCTAGTGGCCTCCTGGCTCATGGACAATTCAAAGGGGTATCCCGTAGCACTAGTAATAGTATACGAGATAGCGAAGTCCGATCTCTGACAGTTTACGCCTGCCCATAATCACGTATGGGAGGCCAGAGCCTAGTGGCCTCCTGGCTCATGGACAATTCAAAGGGGTATCCCGTAGCACTAGTAATAGTATACGAGAAAAGAGAGGCCGGCCTCTTTGTCTGCATTGCGCATGATTGGGTGCCTGGTAGCTAGAGCTATCGATTATTTAGGATTATTTAGGCGGATATCCAAATTCGCATTGTTCAATTTATATCTTCGCAGTTGCCATGGATGAAAAAGACACAAGATGCATAATACATAATATTCTTTTATTTGCTAGGTTTGCTAGTTGTGATTTTGTTTGGAAGTTGTGAAATTGGTCAGGTCACTTTTCTCCTCGGGCCGGATGCACCTAAACTTTCACGCAAGTTTTCGATCGAAGGTTTCAATTTCCACTGTACTTTTTCGTGATTTCGATACAATGTAAACTGTAAACATGAAACAGTTTCTCACTCAGAAACTGACTTAAGCACACCTTTCATTCTTCCATTAATACTACAATGAAATTTTGTCCATTATAAAGATCATGAGTTGGCCTCCAGATTTTTCGTCCAGGAGCCCCCACTGATCCCTAGTATTAGAATAAGCTAATGTTAACTTTATATGAAAGTAGACACTGTTTATCTGTTGCCCTCAGTCTATGCAAGTAAGGGCAAGAGGTGCTGTATTCATAGACTACCAGGGCAATATGGTAACTTAGCGATATGATCATCATGCATTCCTTTTTTCCTTTTTTTTTCGTTTAGAACTATGTTGAGTTATCGGCTAAGGTAAATGATCACAGGCGAACTCCAGTAAGGGGGAGAATAAGATGTAACCCAGAAAGCGTGCCTACTGCCGGAGAGTCCACTTTAAATATTTCATATGATGCCCTTAAAAGTGAGATGAAGTTAACCATGTCTCCATGAGCAATGAGTATCCTTTCATTCTAAACCAGTGGTGCTCAATCCATGGCCCATGGGCAAAAGGTGGCCCTCAAAGTGCTTACAAGTGACCTGCGAGGCCCTAACCCACAATACACTTGGGCTTCCCTAAAATTTTCTTCTACAATACTAATGACTTAATATGGCTCGCAATGGCTGTGGAAAGTAGTTATGTGGCCACCTAGCCAAAAAGGTTGGGCACCACTGTTCTAAACCATAGCAAAGTTTAAAAACGGAAGGAAGTGTAGCCAGTGATTGTTTACCTTAGCCGAGTTCTTTTTTAAATTTAAGAATGAGTTATCAGGGACATTGGCATATCAATCATTAGTTTTTTTCCATATTGAACCACCGCCAGCTATAGTCATAGGCAGACACACCATGAGGTTAGAAGTCAAGGCCATAATCAAATCTTTACTTTGTTTTGTCCTTGTCTACATCATGCTGTTATTTGATACTATCAGTGAATTCCCTTTCTGCCTTATAGGTTTTCATAGAAGTGCTGCAATGGATGAAAAGGACATGAAATTGAAGATGCAGGTTTATTATAGCTCTAAAAAAAATGGGAAAGAGGCATACGAGAAAGGAAAATATGAAGAAGCAGTGAAACATTATGATTTAGGTGAGTGGAAGCACTGGATGGAGCTTGCATGAATGAGATCAATTTTTCCGATTGAAAATTGAAATTCTTTGTGTTTATGAACTGAGATGGTCTATTCTTGAGCAGTCAGAAATTCCCTCTTGCTGCCTGACACTTTCTTTCCAAGTCTGTTTTGCAATGCTTATATCATCCATTGGACAATCACTGTATTTTTTATAGTGATTGCACTTGATTGCTCTAGCATGTAGAAAGATACCCTTAAAAAAATTTGAACAATAGAGCAACTATCTTTTTGAGCTACATTTTTACTCCAGCAATACAGGCAAATATAGAAAGCTTGAATTTAGTAAGTTTTTACTTATTTTGGTGTTGATTTCAGGAAAATTTTTATTATTGGGATCCACCTCCTTAGGGTACTTGCTATTTTTTTTTCAGGATACTTATTTTCTTAGACATTTTTGTCCCAGCAAATTGAACAACCATGGAAAGCTGAACTTTATTAATCATGTAGTTCTTCAGGGGATGAATTCAGTACTCATTTTATTTTTGAGGTATATTCCCTCATGGCACAATCTTTTGGGGAAACTTATCCAGAAATTTATGCCTGAATGCCCAAACCTTATTTAGGGGAGGTAGGGGTCTTTAAGCTGAAGAGTTTTCTTTCCCCCTTGGGAATCCATGTTCTTAAAGAGCCATTAACTTGAGGAGGTTTCAGCATTCAGGCCTTTATCTCTACCGCAAAACAGGCAGATGAAGAAAGCTTGGACTTGACAGGGAAGTAAATCATGGAGTACTCACTTCAGAGAAAATCAAGCTTTAGTGGCACATCCTCTTAGGATGACCTTTTTGGTTAAATTTTTCAGTTCTAGGGAAATAGAGATTGCTGAAATTTGGTAAGTATATATTTTTTTTATGAAATAGGAATATTGATTTCAAGGAAGGTCTTTCAAAAGAGGGTGTGGCACCATGGGGAGCCCATTTTTTGGGGGGGAGGGAAATGGGTGGGTAGTTTTATTAAAACTTTTTTTTGCCTGAACATAGCAATTCCTGCAATTATGACATGAGATTAAGGAAATATTCCTGGGGTTATTTTGGAGGAAGGTAATTTCTGTTACCCAACTTAATTTGACATCACAATAAAAAATGATTTAACTGAAGGGGAATATCACTATTTCATAATGCACAGGTGTCCATTTCAGATTATTTTATTAATTAATATTGTGTTGCCCCAAAGGTCTCACCATTGTGAATTTCTTTGCCCGATGAGCAAGCAAACTTGCTTAATCTATCTATACTACCTGTACTTATGTTTCAGAGTGTTTGTGTGTGTGTCTGCCCTTTATGCATGGCCACACCTCTGATCCCAGTCTGACCAAACTTTGCTTGGCTTCCTCATTTGGTCTGGGGATGGTCATAGGCTAGGTGGCATTTCAAAATTTGGACCCCCACTGTACCTTATTTAGTGTAAATTTGGCCAATCCACTACTACAGACCCCCTAAGGAGTAAAAGTTTTGGGGGCTCATTAAAAAAATTTAAGTTGTAACATGCAAATTGCTACTGAAATTTTGCAATTGGTTGTTCAGTAAAAGCTAGATGTTTTAAACAATTCTTAGTTGGGTTTGCCAAAGAGGCACTAAAACAATACTAAACCCTCAAATATGGGATGTATACAATACTCACCCATGCAATGCTGGGTACCTCTCCTAGTAATGATATAATTTGAAATAGTAAATGGATTTAGTCTTTGGCCATTTAGGTTCTAAGAGTAATGAAGTTTAGTTATTTTTTTTTAAATGGACCATTAGTGATAGCCTAAAACTTAGGGGGCATTTTAGAAAGTTGCAAGAACTGAGTGGAAATTATGAACATTTGAAGGAAACACTCATTAAGTCGTCTGAAAATGAAAGAATTCTACCCAGGTTCAATAATTAATTATTGTGGAGTCGTTAAGTCAGTTAAGGGGAAAGCAAGTGGGGGCAAAGAAGTTAGTAAGTGAAAGGAAGACTAAAAATGCAATTATTGTGAAATATCCTCTTTGGATGTGTGGTAAAAGACTCAGTCCTTGAAGATGATAGATTTAATATGATGGTGCTTTACTAACTTACTGAGATTCTTCATGCAATGCTTTGTAATATTTCTTTATACTCAGGGAATGAGAATGAGGTTGTATCTCCTTCATCTTGGCTCAGCCTGTCATTAATGCAATGTCTTGCCTTGCCACTCTTGGGCAAAAAAAGGTGAAACAAAACAATAAAAGTCAGGAGTTGAGAATTTCATTCACTCAGCACCCCCCTGACTCTTAACCCTAGGCCTGCACTCCCACATGCCTGCTGTATCCCTAAGACTACACTTGCACCTCTTGGAATACTAGCATGGAGAGACATGCTGGACATTAACGAAATGGGTGCAATGTATAAAATGGATGACGCTGAATGCATGAGTAATTTCCTTGTGAATAGTCACTCTCTGCTTGTGAGAAACTGAGACCAATCTGGAACACCCATGAATTCTTCCTGTGCCTTCAGCTATTAATATATTATATAAAATTGTTTTGTCTGTTTTTCTGGATATATTTAGAAAATAATATTTCGAAATATATACTTTCTGTTACTTCAGTTCAGGATCTTTGTACCATTATACTGATGGGATGTTAGGGAAGTCCAAACCTGGTACTAGGTCTGTTATGCTATCCCTTGTTTACTCGTCTAGTTATCAATGTCAATCATCTTGCTGGTGAAATGGTCTGCAATCAATAGATATGGTCATGGCAGAAGACAAACGTACCCGTTATGTCCCTACTGATATCAGTTTGTGGCTTGTAGTTCACCTGAGATCCTAAGTGCAGTTATGCTTTGTAACTCAAAGGATCATCATTGCCTTCTAGCAATTCAAATAATGCCATCTGATGAGAAGATGTACGCCAAACGCTCACAAGCCTACTTGGATATGGAAAACTATTCCGAAGCAGAAAATAATGCTTGCTGTGCTTACAAGCTGAAAATAGATTTTCCCAAGGTGAGCCACTCTCTGGTTTTGGTCTTTGTTTCTTCTCGTCTCTCAGTGCATGATTAAGGAATTACAGTTTGGCCTATTGTCTGTAAACTAGGGCTGTACCGATGTATCGGTAATCACCGGCATCATCAGCTTGATTTCACAGTCCCAATGCCGATGGCGAAGTCACCCCTTCCCTCCGTTGCGAAGAAAAATGAAATTAAGGCGTACGCGCCTCAAGACATTCCGGCGCAGAACTCCCTCGTGTCTTTTCCGAGAAAAGCGACGAGTTCCTTCCGCCTCTCCCATGCAAAAAAATCCAACTTGTACATGGTTTTATTAAATTTCTCTCATTGTTGTAGAACATTCAAAATAGTAAAAAATAGCAATAAAAAAAAAGCTTTTACCGATTCTGGCCTTTTCCGCAGATAACTAAATCTAAATATTGTGCGTATAATCCGAAGCAGAAATTTCTCTCAACTGCAGACACCTGCGTCGAATTGAATGCTGACATCGGCCATCCTGAAGAACTACTCTTCTTTTTTCCAGGAATAAGTTGGCTTTGGGCTTAGGAATTGGTGTTTATGGGGATCTTATTACTTTTCTTTGGCAAATGATCCATACTTAATCAGCGCACCGATCAGCCATTCTCAGCCACAGCCACGGCGTCAAATAATGGCACTGGACATTGTCTCACTTCCATACATTATTTTCCGATAAAACACGCATTCTTCCCGCATCCCCGCCTCCCCGCCACTAAGGTCAGAAAACGATACGGCGGTTCAACGTCTTAAATCTCAATCCGTCGCGAAAAATTTGTTACTGTGACGAACGTCGGGCATTTTGGGATGATGTGGTGGTTTCCCCTCCCATCTACGAGGATTGCTCAAAAAGTAACTTCGCTGGTGTTGCAAATAAAAAAAATTAATATATTTAACTAATGAAACCATATATGTACAAAAATGTGAAGCCCAAGGGGCACACTATTTTTCAGCGTAGTCGCCAGCCTTGTGAGGTATTTCTCCCATCTTGTGACCGACTTGTCTATTTCTACCTGGAAAATGTCCAGGCCCAGACTTTTGACCCGTTGTCGCCCAGACTTTTTTGCTTCTTAGTCGCTACGGGAATGTTTATTTCCCAGACTACCACCGGGAGGCGCCAAGTCAGGACTGTATGGAGGGTGGTCCAAAATTTCCCACCCAAAACGCACCAAGAGCTCCCTTGTCTGTCTCGCCGTATGGGGATTGTCGTGGAAAACTCCTCTTGTAAAGAGTTCGGGACGTTTTCTGCGGAGGGCTTCTTGGAGCTTCGTCAGCGTTACACTCTAGGCGTCGGCATTGACAGTTTAACCTTGGTCCAAGAATTCAACAAGCAAAACGTCTTCCGAATCCCAGGAAATATTTACAAACGCTTTCCCAGCTGTAGGAGTCGGTTTTAACGTTTTGACCACCGGCGACGAGAAATGCTTCCTTGATATGGAAGCTTATTCGTCTCCAGAGTGTAGTGGTGGACCCAGGTTTTGTTGCCAGTGACAATGGGCTGCAAGATTGCGGACCCTCAGAAGCGAAGCGCTGCAAGTTTTCGAGATAGCTTGTCATGCGGCTGCCCTTATGGGCCTTAGTCAATTGTTTAGCACCTAGAGCGCTGAGACCATCCGATACTGCAGGACATTGTGGATAATGTGGTGCACAGTGCTGACAAATATGCTGTGATTGGTGGCAATGTCGCGCACTGTCAGCCGTCTTTTCTCCTGAGTGAGGCCGTCAACAGCCTGAACGTTGATGTCATTCACAACAGTTCGTGGCCTGCCCCTGTGATCATCATTCTCATTCATGCGACTGCTAGCAAACTATTGACACCGTTCTGCGACTTGTTGACAAGACATGACATATTGTCTATAAACTGCAATGATTTCCCCGTAATTTCTGCTGCCGACAAATTTTTGCCCACAAAAAACGGATTACGCTCTTTATCTCAATGTGAACATTTCAGTTTGGGTTGACATTTTGATGGCCCTCGCCCACGCAATAAGTAGCAGCCTCATGTTGACCTCACAATATCAGTGACCTTTTATGTTTTTTGACCTCTTGACCGTTTATAGAACTCGAAAGCCCTCACCAATATGCTAGTGACAATCTTGGTGTTTGAACCCTTGCAAAGTTAATTTTCGAACAATCCTCGTATTTGCCACTACCGGCGTCAGCCAATATGTGCGAGATCATAACCGGCATTCGCCAAACGCCATCGGTACAGCCCTACTGTAAACCGCTGAAGGTTTGAGTGTATGTTGAATGTGGTGGTTTGTATACATCCTACAGGCATATCATCTTGCTGCTCAAGCGGCTGTTAAGATGTGTGAATATAAGAAATGCTGTGAGCATTATTTAAAGGGCATGCTCTTCTGCCACGATACCAAAACGCTGCAAAACTCCTTTCGGATAACTTTGGGAAATGTTCCTCAAATTATTCTAATGCCATGTGAGTTTGTGTTTTTACTTTGTTGAGTCTTGTGATAGTCCAGAAGCCTGCATCCATAGGACTGCCTCCTTTGACTTAGGAATATGACTTTTAGTCAAGGGTTTTAGTTAAGGATTTCAAGTTTTCTAAATGTAACCATTGGGTGCACTTTCTGTTTCAGTCTTGCAGTACCCTCGTAAACTTGCAGATGACGTCAAAAAAGAATCTGGTGTTAATCAGGTGAGCATAATGAGATTAATGGGTAGGTATGGTAATCTGACCTGATGATAACCAATTTGTGGATTTTCCAGGATCCCACCCCAGTCTGCTATTGGATGGCTGCTTGTGCTGCTCTTACTTCAAACAACCAGAAGAATCAAGCATTTGCCTTCCTTCAGGAAGGGCTTGAACATTGCCCTGATAGTGTGCTTTTGAAGTCCTTGAAATCTGAATTAGAATCTAAGGAAGGTATGGCATGTCGTTCTGAATCCTTCCTCAATAAAGGTTCATTCACATTAGGCCTAGACTCATGAAGAAGTGGTGCAGACCAGCCTGAGCCTATCCAAATGAAACTATGCAAGTACCTTTGTGCTGAAGTCATCTTGCTGCTACAGCACTTGAATGTTAGTTACCCAACAGGGCAAAGGTAGGAAGTATGTAGGCATATGAGGTGAGCTTAAAAAAAAAAAAACAACTTTGTTTTCTTTGAGTGAAACAGAGCTAGCTTTGTACATGCAACCTATGAAGATAAAATTAGTTAGAGCATTTAGCTATCAGCATTTAAGTGCTATAAGGTGTTGGAAAAAATATAAGATTTTTATTAGTACCCTTATCTGCACCATACAATGTCCTTGTACTTAATTCAACAATTGACTCATTCCACCTTGAGTGAGCTGATGGCCAGTGTTCAGCCATCTGAAAATTCAGTTAAATTTGGTATACATTGGATCATGTACAGAGTGCTGTCCTGACAAAATCACAGGTGACTATGCCAAATAAGAGCTGAAATAAAGGATTTTGAAATTTGATCTTGAAGGAAAGTGACTCACCAACCTGCACATGTTAATTTCTTTGCTCTTTGTCCCATAGAATTGGCTGAACACTGGAATTAAAGCTAAAAGAAGAGGAATAAAGGTATTCTACCTTAAACATTAGGAAGCATACCATAAACATAAAGTAATGGACACATGGCCATTCCTTTATTTCATTAGGAAGGTGCCAATTCAAATATTAAAAAAAAATGCAAAAGACATGGTTCCCCCTCTTAGGATCATATTGACATTGCTTTACATTTCTGTGATTTTAATGCGTTTTTTAAACTAAATATAAAGCTAATCAAACCTGTGACATATTTCTTTACCCCTCCTAACTGCACCAGTTGTGCATACGACTTACACATCAGCAGCGGTCCTCATTAGGTACTTTTTTGTTTAGTTTGTTCTCTTTACATTGTAATACCACTCTCAAGTTCCACCGAGTTGCTCTGCATGTCATACATCCCCAAGTGATTTTATAATCACCCTGTGTGTTGCAGTCCATGGGGGAAAAATCAAGAGAAAACCCAGACCTTGTAATGGCAAGTAGGAAACGTCAGACTGGACAAAGATGCTAGACTTAAGATTAAGCATAATTCTCCTTGAGGTTTAATTCGTTCGTGCCAGTGGGGTATGGGCGCCTCTTATTCAGACTAATGGGAGGGGAAATGAGATGTTTTCGCATTATATGACCTTTCGCCTCCCAAATTCGATTGAATCTCGTCATCTGGTTAATTTATCATTTTTCTTGCTTTTTGTCTCTTTCAGAACGTCCAGTGGATCAGTCCCAAGGAGGACAGAAGGCAATTGAGGAATCGAAGAAATCCGTGAGTTCTTCATTCAATGACCTCTTGTTCCAAGGCGCGACTCATTCTTACACTACTCGGCGACTTGTTGCATCTGTTTTGGAGTTTGATGATGTCATCGGTTGTTTTGTCCCATCCTGTGACGATCTTTGACACCGTTGTCCATCCCCGCCAACCAAATAAAAAGCCTCCTGAGTAGCTTTTCATGGACACATTTTCGCAGCTCGGTAATAGTGGACCGACGCTATATTGGATAGTAGCAATTTGTTCCTTGTGGAGGCAATCCAGCTCAAGCGGTCAAATTCGAAGAACTTGGGTGGCGCGTCTGACAGGGATTTGTTTGAGGAAATTCGTGCATAATAAACACCTTGAGTTATGAAAAACCCCAAATTTCAACGCTCTAGCGCTAGCGGCTCCCGAGATATTCATCTCCAAAGTTAGCCGCTTGGGGGAAAAGTTAGCCCATGTGTCGAGGCTGAGTTTTCTTTGATCCTAATTGAGCTAGTGAAGAGTTTATGGACTCGTGTGAAATATGAAACAAGGCTGAATCAGATTTCACTAATACGCTCTTTTGTATCATTGTGATGAAGAAGCTATGGATTACCAAAACTTTGAAAAGATTCCAATATTTACATTAAAGCAAATTTCTGTCAGGAAAATTGTTATTCCTTGGGTTATGCCAACGGGATGTTGCCTAGACAGGGCATGACTGCTCCCATGGTAACGCAATTGGCCGCAGCCAATAGAAAGAAGACACTAGAACTGGGCCTGCCTTGATGTCACCGATCAGACTTGATTGTTCTAATCTGGAATTCATCGATAGAGGGTCCATTGTAACGGAACGAGGTGCTGTACATGCAAATATACAGTAAGTAGGGTTGTTTGATAAACTCGTTTAGTGCCGCGTTAGGCATTTATGCACTCCTTCTCTCCTGCCATTTAAACCTCGTCTTGCAGCATTCTTCTATTCCCGACAGACATGAAAAAATGACCACTCCTGCGTTGGGCGCGTCCCTCTTGTTCCCAGATCTTCCTCACTCTGGCCAATCATACCATTGGGTATGATTACCCTGATTCGACCTTCAGATGTTTTGTTTATAATTTTTCTTAATATAAGTTAGGTCAACTTCCCTTGGGCCAAGTGATAACGGTGGGGGGGGGGGGGGGGGGGAGAGCTTGGTGCGATAAGGTTGTGTCTCTCATAGTATGGCATTTGTGATCTCTTTCCCCTCGTGCGAACGCTGACGAAGCAGTTCTTTCATAAGCAAGTGCCATATTGTCATAGTTTCAGAAGCCTTAGTGACGAACGTCGTAGGAATATTATTTTTCTGCAGAAAATGAGGCATTGTTATGATGCTTTCTGCGAAACATCGTGTCATGCAGACTTTCCAAATCCATTAGAACTAGTCTTTCTTTTTCTCATCTCTCACTCAAAACTTCTTTAAACGGGTGGATTGTGTTTTGAGAGGGTGATGTAATGAATGACGAGAGAGAGAGAGAGAGAGAGAGGGGAATGAAAGCTGATCCCTTGGCTGTCGATCTTCGCCTTCCCTTGCCAGTGTGTGTTCAGCCGTTGCCCCCTCAACACCAGGGACTGCAGAGCTTTTGATAACGCGTCCTTGTTTTTTTTTTTCGTTTCCTTTTAACGTGCCAGTCTGGATGCAAGACAGAGAGGGGAGTGTCGGTACACCCCTTCGCCTGCGAACGTGTCACAATGCCGACGTGTCAATTCAATCCGATATTCTACTCCGAGAGGGATGGGAAGCTCGGAAGGTTGAGACCTTATTTAGTGGAAGTGTTTTGGGACCAGAAGTGGCCTGTTGCGTGTACGACTCGTTGACCTAACGCAGTGAAGGAAGGGGGGAAGTGGTGGGGCCATAGCCGTTTGTATTTATTCTTCGAGCCAAACCGAAGGAAATAGGAGTGATGATGATTTTACCATGCTAGTCTCGCGCCTATGTGTGCGTTTATACGAATGCGAGTACGTACTTGGACGCTGCATTACGGCTACGCTCGATGACTTTTTATCTTGGTACGGGAAGGCAAAATCATGTGTAGGCGTATGGAACTCTTAATATTATTAAAGAAGGCCAGTTTTTCCTCTTATTTCCACCAGTTAGAACAATTGCCGACACTGGCTTTATAGGCAGGAGAACGTTATATTAGAGCATTGCTCTTGCTCGCATTCTTATGAAGGGCTCCTGTTTTTCTGTCTGAAGGTCAGACCTACCCCCAAGGGGAGTCGGAGAGACCCCTCGCTGATCTGCGCAGAAATGCGTTTCTTGGGGTGGAACGGCTCGGAATGAAGGGCATGCTGTGTAGGTAGACAGGGTGGCGAAGCAAGCATGTGGCACTGGAAATCGTGCAAGATAGTTTTATCGCGAAATCTGAAACTGAAGGAAATGCCCTATGCACAAAAAACTATTTCTTTGGGATGGGTTGTGTGAATTCGATGTCCAGCCATCTCACAATGGATCAGAGTCGTCTTGAATCCCTATTTCAGTCACTTTTATTCGCAATTTTTTCACTTCCGTTATTAACTCATAAGTTCATCCTCGTTGCATTTTCCCTTTTCAGGTGTCCCGGTTTAAAGGAGTTCTGGTTGGTATGAAGATTCTAATACCCAATGGATGGATGTGCGGGTGCTTGCATTTGATAACTTATTTCACAATTGAGTATTTGTGAATACTCCTTTGCGGACGGGTTTTTGAATCATAGTAACTCATTTCTTTGGAGGTCTTCGATGACAGTTCCTTTTTGCATCACCCGAGTGAAAGTAATTTTTCTCAGCTTCAGTAGCTCTTGTGCTCTCTTCAGCTTCTGACAAAGGATTTCTACCTCTAAACTGAGCATTCACGGTCTTCCGGTGCGATTATTTTTTTATTATCATTGTTTTCATTCTCGAGAAGAGGAGACCTTCTGGTCCTCCATTTGTTGAAATGGACCGTCAGAGGTGGTGACTAACGTGAATGTGGGAGGTGGCGTTGTATCTAAGGTCAGATTCTCTGTTGGAACGGCATATTTTATCAAGTGCCTTATCGCGTTTTGATCATGATAAGAATCTAAGGAGAAGGGATGGGAGCACGCAAAAAGCATATCGGGGAATAGATTTTCTTCTAAGCGCTTGAAGCCATTCTTTTTTTCTGTCGACATTTTGGAAATTCACAAAAGGAAATATTTTATGCATGCCGATTCCTATAAGTATTCTTACAGGATGCAACGATGCAAACCTTGCCCTGTCTTTCGTAACAAATGCTAAGAGAGTGAGTGAAATTAAGGAACCTAAGAATATTATTAAAATCAACGAACAGATCAACGATGTATGTAAATGCTGCCAGGGTGGCTCTTGACAAACGCAAGTAGATTGTGTTACGACTGAGAGACGAGAGAAAGAGTGCGTGCAACCTATTTTGGCCTTAACCAGCGAGGTAGTGAGGAATCAAGGCCAAAGCGTCCGTGAAACGTCTCGCTTACGTCATCACATGCGGAAGATTTTACTTCCTCTCTTCGACCCCCCTTGCCCACCCCCTTTCAGCTAAGTGCATGTCTGAAAAATTGTAATGGAAACTTTTGAAGAAGGAAGTACAGGGTGTTCCAAAATTATGGACACGCTTTTGTTAGTCAATAACGTTTGAACAGCTTGTGATAAAGAGATGCAGTTTGAAGCATACTTTCGTATGAGGCCTTAAGTTTATGTCTGCATGTACAAAATAATTTTATTGAGGCAATTTTGCTTCTCAATAACTTTGAAACAGCTATTGATCATTTAAACAAAAATTTTCCTGTACTGTTGTACGGGAAAAATTATAGCATTGCGTTACATAATTGTTAGTTATTGATTCCTTCTAACTGCTAAACCACCTCTACGTGAGCACCATTCGTGATTCTAGCAACATCCAGCTGATATTCAATTTCTGCCCACGTCCGTGCCAGCATATATAGTGTAATTGTTGCAATTGCGTCAGTTATGCGATTCTGAAGTACTGCCACATTTGGAACCAGTGTCTTGTTTAAAATGTCCTCCAATGGACCCATGTCGCTGACTGAAACTCTGCCTGCTATAAAACGCATTGTGCTTTCTTTTGAATGGTCATTGTGTTACCGGGGTTTCATTTACCTGAAATGAGAAACAAAGAATCATGTTGATATATTAATTTGTGTGTGCCGGTATGAACTCGAGGCCTCACACTAAATTATGCTTCAATCTGCACCTCTTTATCACATGCCGTTCAAATGCTATTGACTAACAAAATCGTGTCCACAATTCTGGAACACACTGCATAACTTGCGTGAAATACAAGTAAAGGCCGATGCGCACTTACTGCGAGGAGCTGCGGCTTTGCCGCTTTGTGATCGTCTGCGAGTTCCACAGTTATTTCTTGACTGCGACCGCATGCGTAGCATCTCCCACTTTTTCTAATTGAAAAATAATAATTTTTGTTGTAAAAGGTCGCAGAGCTGAGCGAAATTCAACATGGCTGTGTACAATTTGAGAGCTTGTGCTGCAACACTTCTGCTTTTTTGCAGCTCCAGGGGGGGGGGGGGGAGCTCTGGACAGTGGTAGGTACGTCCTGTACACAGGGTCGCAACGCAGCTCTTCGCATTCAGTGTGCATGAGCCCTAACAGTGAAAAATTGACTGCATGCAATCGAAAACAATGGGGAACCTGTTTTCAGAGACAGGAACGCCTCATGCGAGGCAACCTGTAACAATGGAAAGACGATAATGGCCATCTGAAGCCTACTTTATGGTTTCGAGCTTTATAAATGTGTTGGTTTAGCCGAGCTGAGCTTTGGAGAAAAGAAATCTGAGCATGAGTTTTGTGTTTTATATCCCTCCAGCTTCCTGAACTGGTAAGTAGTGGATCGGACGAAGAGAGTGGTACGGAAGTGGAAGGGGCCCAGGCCCCAGTGAAGCGTTTGACATCCTGGGACAACCTGAACCAGGTCAGAGGAGCCGCTGCCCCTGCACCGTCGAGTACGAAGGCACACGGGAAGCGGAGCAACAGTGCCCATAGCGGGGAGACGAAGTCGAAGGGAAGCAGCAAGAGGATGCCCAGCCATTCGGATGCTGGTGCGTCTGGAGAAGGCCATTTACCGCAGCATCTAAACGCTACTAAGGTCAAAGAGAAAAAGTTTCGACATTTGACCGAACTCTATCAAGTCGTGCCGACGCCCGTCGACGAAGCCAAGGTCAAAGCTAAGGTGAGCCTCTAGCTTCAGCAAGTGTTCTTGCTGTTTTGGAGTATGACGAACGGCAGAACTCTATCTCGTCCTTGTCACCCATCCTGATATTTGCGGAATAACTTAAGTGGGAAAATTTTCGGTCTTATCCCGGTGTCATCCCGCTGGATTTCGAGCTCTCGGTAAAGAATACGTCCAGCAACGGATGCCTTACTGGTTTACTGTTTCCATTTTCCAGTGTGTTTGTATACGTGGAAGAATGAGAATGCCATCATCGTACTGCCGCTCGGAAGTCCCTGATACAACACGTTTTATACAGGGATGTTTTTCATGTCAGCTATGATAGAGGGGAGTGAAGTCTCTTCCTAGGCCTGTAGATATCCTGACCTAACTTTTGCAGCTTTTCGGCACAAGAACGTGTCGTGAGGCAATTTTTACGACCAAGCTTATGCATTTTAGCTAAGTAACGATCTTTATAGATATCGCCCTGATGTTGGAGATTTCGACAAATTTCTGCAGTCTAATATTTCGCTCCTCCGATATTAGATTTTGATGCAAGTGTACAATGAGTGCCCTTTCCCTCGATAAATTATGCCTCGCCTTCATCCGTTCGCAGTCCTATCTAATAATATCGGCATCGCGTTTGCTACTGTGAATCTGGATGTAAGAATAATCGCTGTTACAATGAAAGTTTTGAAAACATTTACGCATTGACCTTAGCCGTTTGATGCGGCATTTATGCAACGGCAAAATATAATTGATAGTAATGGGGAGATGCACGGAAATTTATTCTGAAGAGAACTTCGAGCTTGTGTGCAGAATCTTGCACGATCCGAAGTCTGTTTTGTGCCGCGCCACAGTATCGTATAAGGAGGAATCGGAAGCACTGACGTAGGTTTTGGAGAGAGAAAAAAAAAACAAGACCCTTTTCTTGCCTTGTCTCTCGCGGCGCGGATGTTGCTTCCGCCTTTACGGCGCCACCTTTCTTGGTTTTCTTATCCCCTTGGTTTTCCAGGCTCTCAGTCCGATAGTCAACTGCGCTCACCGCAGGTTTTTACACTTCCCTTATACCTACACACATTTTCGATACCACTTATCCCAACTTAATGGGGTCGTGGCTCGAGCATGCCCAGGGGCGTCCTCCAATGATCTCGATCCTGGGCAACGAACTTAAGCTCTGTTGGTGGAATGCCGAGCCTCTCATGACAAAGCCGAGCAACGTAATCGTTCCATCCTGTACGAGGTCTACCGACAGGTCTTTTGCCGGTCATCTTGGCCTGGAAAACTCCTCTTGGAAGTCTCCCAAAGAGCATGCGGCAGACATGTCCAGACCTGACCTAAGACCTCGCGATGTGAGAAGCAGCTGCTCGACGTTTAGGCGCGCCACGCCAACCACCCGACGCAAGAACCTCATTTCGGCAGCTTGTATCCGCGATCTGGTTCTTTCGGTCATCACCCGTTCATCACCATCATAGTTCATGATTATAGGTGAGTGTGGGGGGGAGGTAAACACTCTTACTAGTCGAGTTTCGCTTCCCTAGAAACTTCCGATCTGGCAACCACGGTTTGCCAAAGTTCCCACAGAACTGCAGAAGCCTTGGATTTGCGGTTGCCGATCTCGTTACCTTGTCGCCCGTCACTCGAGAACCTAACCCCGAGGCATTTGAACTTCTCCACCTGTTCCCACTGACATGTGTCTTGGAGACGCTCAGTTTTATTCCGACCGCAGTGCATTCGCAGTCGAACTGATCAAAGACCCTCTGGAGCCTCTGTCGAGTACGGTTCAAAAGGACGGCATCGTTGACAAAGAGAAGAATCCTTATTGTGACGTCACCAATGTTTACCCCCTCCAGGCGGGGCTGCGCCTACAGATCCTGTCCATGTATACGAGAAACAGGAAAGGAGAGAGGACACAACCATGCCGGATTCCATCGCATACCAGGAAACAGTCCGAACCCCTCCCGCTTACTCGAACGCAGCTCCTGCAAGCACTGTATAGGGACTGAATAGCCTGCAGTCGCTGACCCTTGATGTACTCCTGCAGCACTACCCACAGCTTCCCTCGGGGCACACGGTCGTACGCTTTTTCGAGATCTACAAAGCACATTTAAACATTTATGGCTTACTCCCAATGCCTCTCGAGGATCCAGCATTGAGTGAACAGCTGATCCGTGGAGCTGCGCCCTTCACGAAAGCCGTACTGCTCCTCCTGTATGGCTCCATCCACAACTGCCCCAGCTCTTTTCCAGCACCTTGGAATAGACTTTACCAGGTATGCTGAGGAGAGTGATCCCGCGGTAGTTCGTGCACTCCCTTAAGTCCCCCTTAAAAAGAGGAACCACCAGACCGGTTTTCCAATTCCTAGGTGCTGCCCCAGATTCCCAAGCGGTCTGACACGCACTATACAGCCATGAGCATCCATCTGTGCCCATTGCTTTCAGAGCCTCTGCCCGGATTTCATCCACACCAGGAAACTTCCATTTCTTCAGGCTGATGGTGGCCTGCAGAACTTCCTTCACGGTGAGACTAGTCTCCGCACTGAGAGACTCCTGGTCGGGTAGATCGGTACCCATTGTTGATGGGTTTAAGAGCTCCTCTAAGTGTTTCTTCCACCTTTCAAGTATATCCATCTCGGCAACCAGCACCTCCCCGTTTCGGTCTTTGAAGACCCGGAGAGTATGCTGCCTCTCTTGTCGTAACCTTCGGATGGTTTGCCAGAACTCTTTGGTGGCAGTGCGATAGTCCGATTCTATTTGATCGTCGAATTTCTTCCACGCCTCCCACCTCCCTTTTCAGTCCACAAATGCTATGCGATGTCTATTGAAACCAACGATGTTTAGTGACAACTCTAATCAGAGTATTATTATCTGCACTACCTTTGTAGGAAATGGGGCTGTTGACACTGGCGACCGCCTTCAGAAGGAGGGAAGTCATGACATGGAAATGAATAAACCTTGTTCACCTCAGTTGATTGTGATCATGGTCACAGTGTAACGTAAGACTTAAACCCCAACGTTATCCAATATTGAAAGCGTAAGAAAATAGAGGAACCAACTGGCACTGCCATATTTTGACCTATTACGTAGTTTGCATCCTAGAGATAATGTTGATTGGAAAGAAAGTAACCACAGGACATGGTATGACCTCGGCGAATCTGTCATGTACAATCTAATGAAAATGGCTGTGGATTTCAGGGAATTTGCTTTCAGATATTGCGAAATGCGATGTAAATAGCTTTCCATTTCCATTCGTGCTATTATTTCTTTGTGCATCCTGACGCATCCAGCCTACCCGTGCATGAGGAACCCGTGCTTTGGTGTTGAGTGCGGTACCAGGATCATACTGTGAAAATATTTCGAGTGGTAGCCGCTATTGCCCCAAAAATAAAAATAAAAACTGATGAACGGCTACCAGTTCGGTACGGGAGTCGCGGTTAACTGGGTAGTTTTGGAAATATACTAATTTCTCAAGGCATATGAATCATATCGAGTATACATTATCTTTACTCTCGACCCCCTGAAAAATATACATTTCTAGGTACCCGGGTACACACTCGGCGGCTGTTCAACAAAGGCACCTCGAAAATGCTCGTTTTACACAGTTTGGAAGGAGGGGATACTGCACAAGCGCGGTATGACGTGAATGTAGCGTCCTCGACGCTAAAAGTCAAGCTGGTGAGTCGAGCGATCCAAGATAGATCGCTTCGTGGTCGAACAGAGAGCTAGCATTCAAAAGACCTGAATTTAGATCACCGTGGAGGAAATTCGCCAGCCCATCACTTAATGGAAACCGATATTTCTTGTATGCGACTCCAAAGAAACACCCATTGGACATTTTTTTGGTAAGATGGAGCGTGATATGAAAAATTTCGAGGTGTCTTAGTCGAAAAGTCGGTGTGGATGTACCATCATAGCTAGAAATTTATATTTTCCACGGGGCCAAGAGTAAAGACAATTGTATCATTGCTGTGCTTTGTAAGCCTCTGTCTAATTTGGAAGTTAAGAAACAAACACAAAAATCTAGGCGCGTATTTTATGCGCCACCCGATATTTTCAGCATTTATGCCAAGAGATGTTTCCCTTTATTTGTCCCACTGTGAATGAACTTGCTGGACCAAACCTCAGGTCTGACCCCAGCCGCTTCGACTTTAGGTTATGGGCATTGTTGGCCAGGTAGCAAAAATGAACAAATTTCAATTGGTTCATTGGATGTGATCATGACAATTACAGAAAGCGACCAGTAAGCACATGAAATAGCCAGCCAGTATGATTGAGATATGTGTTGTGGATGGCAGTGTCTTTGTGGTGTCTGATGGATGAAGATGCAAGTGTGTTTGCAGGCATAGGAAACATGGAAAAAGTAGTATGTCTTTGGCAGTTGATTGTAGATGAATCTTGATGAAGCCCCATGCCAATATACATACCTCATTCAGCTGCATGTTTGCTTCTGGATCTTATGCTAGGAATGCAAAATCACTGTTAATACCCTTCTGTAAAGTGATTTCTTTTATCCCACTCTCTGTTGGCAAGAAATAAGATTTAAATTCCTTCTTTGATTAAACGTACATGATAATGTACTGTTAGAGATTTACATATATGCTTTTGTTTAGTTCTCCTCAAAGATGCTCATCAGGTGGGCCAGCATAGCATAAGTGAATGTAAGGTGGTTGAATTTATGGTAATGGAGAATGGAGGATTGACACCATTGTAAATTCCTGAAAATATCATTTTTCTCTCTCCATGTTTGATATCTTATCAGTACAAGATAAGGGAAGTGAATGTCACTGTTATTTTAATGGTGCAGAGCAGTTTAGCAATGCTCCCTTGATGGTAGTGTATTTTCTTGAGGGAAACAGAAGCAGTGAAGTGCGATCCAGTGTTTTTAATTATGCCTAGAGCTGATATGACTGACCATATCTCTGCCTCCATCCAATGTAAATTATGCATCGTGGGTTTGTGCCTGTTCTTTTTCCTTCATTACTTTCTATGAACTCACCACAGTTTTGTATGCATCTCTATAGGAATTTCAAGAACTTTGTGTGGAGGGGACTGATGCTCTTTTAGAGGAGATGGCTCTCCTTGCTATGGAAAAATTTAAGCAGGCCCTGGAGTTGGTTGAACCAGAGCCTCATCCTGCAGTGAGCTAAATTTTTTTGTTCTAAGGATTTTTTAAAATACATATATGGATTGTGCAAACCTGCTAAAGGATTTGCTTTTGATTTTTTCCAGTCTTTAGAAATGGCAGAGGAGGATGTGGTGGTTCTTAAGTATGCATATGCCATATCATCAATACAGTCAGGTGTGCACGACTACATCAGGAAGGCTTTAGCTGTTTTAGAGGATATTAAAGCCAGTCATGCCAATATTAGATTCCCCCTTGTTTATCATGGCCTTGCTCGGGCTCACATGCGTCTAAATAAGTGAGTCACATCTTTTCCATGCTTCTTGCCTTTTATTAGTACACAGAGTTGAAGTGCTTGATTCCATATATTTAAATTAGAATCTTTCCAATATACCTGCTTGAACTATAAATCTGTTTGGAGGGGGGGTGGGGTAATCAGGAACAAATATGAGAGGCTTTTTTTATTTTTTCCTGATCTTGCAGCTTTTTTCATCACTTTGACTAGCCTGTGTATTTTCTTTCTGAGCTCAGGGTTTTTCTAGATCTTGAATCTGGAAGGAAAAGGCACAAGGAGTCAAAGAATGAAGGAAGTAGTACCACTTTTCAAATAGTTAGACAGAGGTGGAAAATGTTCTGCTTCCCCGTAACCATGGTTTACCTTTCCAGTCTAGCAGGTGTATGAAGTGACCCTGTGTTTGGGGGGCTGAGCAGAGGCAACTGGGGTTGGGGGTACTTGGCAAGAGATCAATTTTAAACCACCACTTGTGATTCAATGAAAATGCCTTTGTGTAGGCCCCTAGCCAGATCTACAGTAATGGGGAGTGCACAAAGAGGCATAGTCATTCAGAAGCTTTGGCATTCAATAATTTGAAAAAATGTCATTTGGAAGGGTCTTCACTGGTTTTTCTGCAGAGGAGCACTTTGATCAATATTTTAAATTCTGAACTGGAATATTGATTTTATTGAATTCATATTTCAAGCCTCCCCTTTTGTCTATTCAGTCGGTCAATGACCTCTGAAACACCATGTAACTTCAACTTGCTTGCTGCAGTCTTTGCAAGAAATGAAAGCTACTTTTTCTTCCAAAATGTAGATCAAGAACTTGAACCATGAGCTCTTAGACTTGCTAAAGGGTTTAAGGATTCAAGTAAGGCACTTCGTTGCTAGATACCAGCAGATATTCTTTCAGTGACAGTGCGTACTAGTTGACAGGACATACGAATTGCTACGTATCAGGAGGTCTGGCATAGGGCCATGTGCATGAGGTGTGGAATCAAGAGAGTGAAATGAAATTGGAGGGTGCTCCGATGGGGGATGGAGATCAATATATTCTCTTAACCCTGAGGCCAAATAAGGTCGCTTGAAAAAAGGCACGAAGGGTATCAATATTATCAAGGGGTTATTGCGAGGATCAAGGGGGCTTGATCCTCGCATTTCTATGTTATTTATTCATTATTTCTCCCTGCCTTGCCTTCCCTACCGTTAGCTACCCTTCTCGGTAACCTGGTAACCAGGTTACCTAGCTTTTTCCACCTCTTGTGAAAGATATCGGCAAATTTATTCCATAGGTCACTTGGTAGTGAAGAAAGGAAATTGGAGCATGGGGAAGGTAGAGGTTGTATCAGGTTGTAAAGGTGAAATTTAGACATTTCAATTTTTTCTAGAAAAATCTGGAAAATGTTAGAACTTTCTATGTAGGTGTATAAATAGAGTGACCAGTGGGCATTATGGGCGTGAGTGCTTATCGTGAACCTACAACAGATACATTCGGCAAGACTGAACTCTAGTCGTTGTT